>JAJKFJ010021434.1:0-24283 GCA_027382625.1 Tetmemena sp. SeJ-2015
AAATTCAATCTTGATTACAGAAAAAAAGAGTAAGCTAGTAATTTAAAAATTGAGAATAATATTTTACATGCCTTAAGAAGCTTTAATGCCAATTAAGTTATTAGCTCTCTTCAAGGAAAAAATTTTTTAACCATTAAAAGTTTTTTAAATTAAATAATATTTATTTTTTTGTAGGGGAAAATTGCTACGAAAAAAATTAATTTAAAATATTTAAAAAATTTTTAAGGATCATTGAAGATTCGGGAAAAATTTTAGGAAATATCAAATTTTAATAAAAAGGGGGATGAAAATAATGCAAAAAAAATAAAAAATTTTTTAATTTAGTACAGAATGCAAAAAAGTAAAATTTTATTTCAAAATAATTTGGGTTTAAAAGTCAGTCTTTAAGTAAACCTTTAAAAACAATTTTTTAAAAACTATGATCCAAAATTTTTTGGGGGTTTTTTTTTTTCATTTTTTCCTAAAAGTGAACCCCAAATTTTGGGGAAATTCAAATTGGCTATAAGGGTTAAAAGAAATTTTAAAATACAATAATCATTTTTGGGGGTTGAAAAATTTTCGATAAAATTTTAAGCAGTTAAAATCTATCTCCTTGAGAAATTTAAAATATTTAAAAAAAAATTTAAATGTAAAAAAAATTTTTTAAAATTACTTTTAAACTTAAATTGTTTTCTTTCCCTTTAAATTTTTCCTATGCTTTGAAAATCTCCCAAAAAATTTTAGAACCAAACGTTTCCTCCCCAAATTTTTTAAAAGGTGGGATTCAAAGGATAGCTTTTAAATTTAAAAGCTCCCTATTAAAAAATTATTTATGCTTTTTTTCTTGGCCTTTGTTTTAAAGTTTTCTTTTTTATTACCTTTAGGGGAAAAATTTCTTTTGCTTGGCCAAAGGGTTTAAAATATAAAATCGATTCAACATGTTTGGAGATCCCAAACAAATCCTGGGTTTTTCTAAGTCACTAATATGTATGACGTTTCGTTTGGGGAAATTTTCCCGGAGGTTGCTCTATTCCTTCCTACAAGGAAAAACCTCTAAAACAAGTTCCCAGAACGAAGGTTCTTCTTTTGGCGTCCTTGCTACTGTGGTCAGAGTACCTCAAAGAGATCATTGAAGAGGGCAAAGAAGAGATTCAAAATAGAGGAGAACGACCCAAAAAAGGGCAAGGAATATTTAAATCAGCGACGAATGGTTTGAGCAGCTTCAGAAGTACCCCAAACTTCTCTAGAAAGGGTTTTAGATTTTTAACTGTGTAGAGAAATTTTCCGGTCAAATTTAAATTGAAGGAGAGACAAAGGGTATTCAGGGGCCGGGGGAAGGGCAAAATACAAGCTTTCGAGGTGGGGCCCAAGCGTCAAATCACTAAAAAACTTGGGGAAACGCGAGATGCACAAAAGATGGGGGGAGAAAGGTTCAAGATGAGGAAGTGGGGTCCATCTGGCCAAACCCAAACAAAAGGAAAAAGGGAAAACCTCTTTAAGAACCCCCTTTCTTCCCAAATAAGCAAAAGGACTTAAGTCTTTAAAGGGTTAAATTAAATATTTTTCCCAAAAATATTCACTCTCCCTTATCTCGCACAAAACTTTGTTTTCTCTTCCACTCTCTTACAACTACTCACTTTTAAATCCTTTTAAATCGATAGCTTAATCATGCATAAAGTGGAAGAGCACCCAGCTTCTTATAGTGCCCCTTAACTAATTTCCAGTAAAACTCAATGCCGTTGAACTCGGCCAGTAGGGGAAAATTTAAAAAAAGGAGTGATGTTCAACTCCGCGTATGCCTTTTTCGCTTCCTTTGTTTTGTGACGCTGAGGTGTCAACGAGTTTGAAAAGATCTCACCCTCTGTGATCTTCTCTCTGAGCTTCTTAAAAAAAAACCCCCAACATACTGCTCTCGCTTGAAGGGGGGGAAAAAGGACATAAGCTTCTAAAACCCGGTTTTCACTAAATTCCTGCAAGTAACGCACTTGTAGTTATATTTTCTTTTTTACTCGTAAAAATTCTATGTTTTTTCGTGCTTTTTGTACCCAAATCTTCTTTTATGAAGGTGTTGGTGGAACACAGCTTCGTCAGCACATCAAACTTCACGGGTATTTCCCCCTCCACCCGAGCGGGTAGTCGTAAATATATTTCATTATAATAAAAAGGCTTAGTGAAATCAAAAAAGCGCTTCAATCGATTCACAGTTTTTTACGTTATTTCCCTTTCAAAAGAAAAGATGTTTTGGGTACAGTCTACGGAGGGGATCTTGAGATAAGGGGAAAAAATCTATGGGAAAATCTTCGCGCGCTACTCCAAACTGAAGTGCGCTTAGTGGGGAAGAGTTTTTAGGATCAATCAAATAATTTATTTTGCACATCTTTTTAAAATTAGAAGTGCGATGAGGAAAGCTGGAACTCCTAATTTTTCATCTGCAAACAACTTTTTAAATGCGAGAGATATGTTGGGACTCTCAACATTTTTGCGAATTATGGTTTTTTAACAATATTTACTACTGATAAGGGCACTACATCCATACCTTAGAGTCAAAAAAGAAACTTTTTGATAGGATTTGGGTCATGTAGTTATTTTTTAGTTTAAATTAATTTGGCTTAAAAATTTTCATTTTTTTTATTAATTTATCCTACTTAAATTGGCTTTTTTAATAATTCTAAGTTTGATTACTTGTATTAACTCACCTTTTGCATTTATCTTTGACAAATGCATAATCCCTTGACTAACATTTGCGAAAAGAGACAAACTCTTTAATCGAGAGGGAGATTTAATTAATTATATTAATTTATATATTTATGATCACTAATGTTTTCAATATATTATTTATAAAATATTTCCTTTTCTGTTAGATAAATATTTTTGAGATGATGGAAACTTCCTTTGAAGATTTTCAAATCGATCACCTCTCTGATTATTATAACGATGAAGACTCATAATTTAAACCAAATAACTATAAATGAGTATTTATAGCTTTAATAAATATTTGAATATAAGCTTATTCGATTAACTTATTTTATTATATAAATTATCATAGAATGATGTAAGAATAAGATCCTAATAATTATTAAATGGTTTGTTAAAATTATTATTATAAAATTAATTTTATCTCACCTCCTTTTTACTATCTTATTTTCCACTGTATATAAATGCTTTTTCCAAATAATTACTATAATGTAATTTATTAAAATTATTTTCTCTTAATTTTGCTTATTAGTTTAAGGGGAGGGAATATTTTGATTTCTTTTTTTAATTTGAAGGGAGCTCTGAAGCATAGAGCTTTTCTAATATAAGAAGAAACCTTTAAGGTCTACCAACTGATACATACTTCCAAGCCAAAAGGAGTGTGAGAACTTGGATGACTGACCTCACGAAATAGCTCGGAAATAAGAATTACTTCACTATCAAGAACATTTCCCTAATTGGAGCTCACAACCCTGGAATGAGCAGCATCAATCTATAATCAATATCTTGATAATCTTCCTATACTTTTTATTGATTGAATCTGAACATATTACACAATCAGCAAGTCCTTGGCTCATTTATAAATATTTTCCTATTTTTTGGCATGATGATTAGAAACATAAACTTCGGTGGGTTCTCTGGGATGAACTTTTATTAAATGCAAGCTATCATTGAACCCATTTTCGCCACTCAAAAGTATTCCGTCTCTAAGCTACTCAAGTCTGGAGTTAGATTTTTTGACATAAGAGTTGCGTCGCTAGCAAACTACCCTAATATGGTGTTAATTTCAAACTCCTTTGTATCAAACTAAACCTAGTCAAGATTTAGTTTTTAAAAATAAATCAATCTGCAATTTACTAACTTACTGACTTTTTATGAAAAGTTTTATAAATAAATACAATAATTATTATTTATCAATCTATAAATAATTTACATAAATTTGCATATATAGAGGGTTTATGGGAATTTAAAGAAATTTTCTGAGTATTTATATTATATTAAAAGAGTAATCAGTCCCATAATAAATTATGTTAAAAAAGATAAAGATGCAAAAATTTTGTTTTTTAAAAAAATAATGAAATTTAATGCTTAAGATATATTTTAATTAGTGACGCTTTAAACGAAATATGCTACTTCATAGGTTTGAACCCAGGAGAAATAGTAGTTGTCAGCATAAAATCTGACAACAGCAGGTATAGACTTGTTGATTCTTAGGTTCCAAATTGGTTAATAGCTGATATAGTGTGGGAGAGCTGTAATTTGGATTATATTTTAGATGCCTCTTATTTGAACAGGCCAATTAATCCTATTTAACTTTTCAATTTAAAATTTATCTTGTTTTAATGTTAAGCACTTATATATTTCTGCAAATCTACTTTTATTAATTTAAATGAGTTTTAATTAGAACTTATGGAGGTGTCTACTTCACTGGCTTTACCACTCATTAAATATAGCTGAGAGTTAATAAAAAAGAGAATTAAATGAGAATTAATTTAAAATCTAATAAAATCTAGACTGTTTAAGTGTGTCTCTGATTTTAATAATTATTAGATCATTCGATACAGCATAAAACTTTAAGAACTTTTTATCCTTGAAGCTTTTGTGTAAGAGCGCTCAGTCAAGAGTTATTATCAACAGAGGATTTAATGAAGACGATGATGAAGAATGCGAGGATCGTATCTCATTGCTGAGAGGTACTGTGAAGATGATTAAAGAAGAAACTCATATTAATTTTTCATTGTCTATCTAACAAGCTGCAGTTCAGGGGATGAATCTGCGATTTCAACTGTCGCCATTTTGTAACTATCCTTTTATTATTTTAACCAATCACCTATTTCAATTAAGGTTCCTTTTAGAACATATTTTTGTGTCCCTAGAATTAGAAGAATATTTATTCTTTTTTATAATTGAATGTTTATACTGATTACTTTCCTACAGTGGTGACTAAGAGATCTGAAGCAATCACGTAGGACTACGAAATTGAATTAATTAATTAAAGTAGTAAGAAATATGGCTAAAATACGAATAAATTATATGAATTCAAAAGTACAAATAAGTTTGATCATTATACCTCTTGGGTAACAGTAGAAAAATACAATTTATTGTTTGCAATGATTATTTCCCAGAATAGGTTTATCTTTTTATTATTTAGAAACGACCTCCTCCTTTTTTCTTTAAACATGCTTGAGAAGTATTAGTAGACTGTCACTGAATTTTTTCTATTTTATTCTTAGATAAATGACCTTGACTGCGTATTGCATTCTTATTTTAAGTTCGCTAATTATTAATTGCGTACATTAGTAAACCGCAGTTGTCATTTCAAAGTCTTTGTATTTAGGTTTCGAAGTCATCTGCACTATTTTAGCCTTGGATTTGGTGAAACAAGGATTTTTCCTTAATTTTCTAGAGAAAGATGTAAGTGACAAACTTAATTAATAAATGGAATAATCATTTATTTTATGAAATGGTTTACTTACTTGGAATGGTTTTGAGCTAATCTGAAAAGAAGAAAGTTAACGCATTGTTAGTTAAAAATAGAATTTCGGGTTTTCATTTTCTAACATACTTATTAATTATTTAGATTATTAAAGAGAAATTAATAGTCAGCAGGAGATGGACCAATTTTTATAAAAAGATTAATTTAATCGATTGTCTGTAATGTAATCTTATTCATCCTATAATAGGGAAAAGAGTTCCCCCTAGTTTTTATATAAAAAATATGAGTAAATTACGGAAACCCTCCTGCTTCAAATTGCCAGACCATAAAGAGGAATTTGATTGATTTTAAAGTAGTTAATATTTAGGGGAAAATGAGCAGACTTTCTCTTTAACTTTCACTGAGTCTATCTTAATGTTTGGAGAACGCAAAGAGCATTTTCACCCTGAATGATTTGAGAGCAGAAAAAGGAGAAGGTCTCCAGGTAGACTATCAAACTCTAAAATGTTAGTAAAAATTTTCCACTAAGGTTAAAATGTTAAGTGGTTGAGCCTAAACTAGACTCTTTGAGAAGACCGTCCCTTAATCAAAAAAAAGAAGAGAGTTGATGAATTTTATTCATTCAAAGAATGTCATTCTTTGCTATTTTACATGCCCAATATTCTTAGAGAAGGCTTATGAAATTAAAAGTCTTAAAGATATCCAAATTATTCTGCTGCAAAATTTTTCCTCGGTAAGTCTATTCAGTTATCTCCAAATTTAAATGGATGAAATATTTTGGCCATAAATTTTAACTTTCTAATTAAGTTTGAATTAAAAAATAAATTAAGATTTAATAATATTTATAGAAGAATATTAAATAGTTAAATAAGATTTTCTTTAAAACAAAAGTTTATTTGTTTATAAAATGATTATTTTATGAATAATTGAATAAATTGAGTCTGTCCTTGACAACAATTATGAGTACTACTACCATTCCACTTATCAATCGTAGTCGCCTACTACCTACGATCTACTCAGCGCAGACTTGTATACCACTCCTAACGATACCTCCCTCTTTGAGACGCTCACAACTATGACCTCTAATGCTTTCACTCAAAATTTCGGGAGTATCAACCCTAACAAATATCCCAACTACGTTCCTTATTTTACAGACAGATTACTTATGGAGTGGGGATTTCTAACCACACCTCTCAATTTTGTGCTCGCAAAACTCAACATTCAAACCTTTGACTAAGTAGATCACAGATACCAACTTTTAAACAGTATTAGAATGATTGAATTACTGATCGCTAAATAGACGGCGACCACGACAACTACAACTCATACCACAGCTCCAACGGCAACTCCAACACCAATATTTTTTTATCTTTCTCCTCATTTATATTTAAAAAAGAAAATAGTGGATTAAATAAAAAAAGATACATCCTATTATATTTTATAAATTGTAAATAAGTACTATTTCATTAATCTCTTTAGTATATTAAGTCGTCCTTTAGGATGAATATGAATGCATGATCGATGATTGGTTTTGCTTAGAGATAAATTCTAATTCATTCCTTTATCTATGACTTATATTATATTAAACATTGAGTTATGGTAAATTAAATGTTTCCCAAAGCAACTACAACATCAATAACTACATCCACTTCTATATCTACAATAAATACCTCAACTGAAAAAGAATTAAGGTTAGGCAAGTGTCAAGAGTAAGATTGGTATAATGATTTAGCAGAGACTCATCTTCACAGAGGCAAGCTCGAAGAGATATATAAATATGCTTGAATTAGCATAACGTATAAAACTCTGAATTAAGGAAACTTAAATTATGCTTGCACTAAGAGGATGTTCAAAATAAGGCTCGTATCCTCCATAATGCATTAAAAATATCAAGCGATACTTAAATTAAAAATCGATTTCCTTAGATAGGTTTTCTTTCTCTATTTAATAAAATAATGATCTTCATATCTCAAAGTTTTGATCAAAGCAAATACTTACTGTAAAGAAATAATTAAAAGTTTTTCTCTCTAATTTAATAATTTTAATTTTTAATTATGAAATTTAAATCACCGTGTCCTTCCTGATCTTGCCTTTTTAACAGTTTTTAGCGAATAAATTTGCTGAGCTATTTCTTAACACCAATAATGAAATGCCTTTTAATATTGTTAATGAAGTTTTAAAATTATATTTTGAATTGATGGTGGAAGCCAACTATTTTTGTTATTCCTTTCCTTGGTACTTCAGTCAACTTTGTTAAGAAAAGTGACTATTTTGGGGATCTATAGCTCATTCAATTGTGCTTTTAATTAGGACTTTACTCTGCATGATAACCCTTAAGATTTTCTGGACTTTAATGTGGCAAGTGCCTATTGACGATTCAGCCAAAATTGAGAGGATCATTGCTTCTTCCCTCAAAATTAATTTTCAATGAAGGCATGTTGCTATGGTTTAGAGATTATAAAATAATTTCAATTTAGAGAAGCTTTATTTTAAAATAATAACATACTCAAAAAACAACAATTGTGAAGATTATTTACTTTAGATTCAATAAATATTAAAATTAAGCGCTAGTTTATAAAGAATGAATTTTAACGAACGTTCCAAAACTTTGAACGACCGTTTCTGATTTTGAATAAACTATTCTGTCTCAGATATTATGAGCTCCATTCTAAAACATTTTTGCTATAAAAATTTGCTTAAATAAATTAATTTTAATATTTATTGAATCTAAAGTAAATAATCTTCACAATTGTTGTTTTTTGAGTATGTTATTATTTTAAAATAAAGCTTCTCTAAATTGAAATTATTTTATAATCTCTAAACCATAGCAACATGCCTTCATTGAAAATTAATTTTGAGGGAAGAAGCAATGATCCTCTCAATTTTGGCTGAATCGTCAATAGGCACTTGCCACATTAAAGTCCAGAAAATCTTAAGGGTTATCATGCAGAGTAAAGTCCTAATTAAAAGCACAATTGAATGAGCTATAGATCCCCAAAATAGTCACTTTTCTTAACAAAGTTGACTGAAGTACCAAGGAAAGGAATAACAAAAATAGTTGGCTTCCACCATCAATTCAAAATATAATTTTAAAACTTCATTAACAATATTGGATGGTAATTAAAATCTATCCATAAAGTTATTCGCAAATTATTTTGTTATATCTTAAATTGATAAATTAACTTTCCTTTGAAAATCTGTTCTCTTTTTACATAATAATTTATTCAATTTATCCTTTCTTAGTTTGTTTAAAAATACTTTTTTTAATTTAAGGTTTTTAATCTTAAAACTTTTTTTTTATTTAATTAGATTTATGAAATTAGATTATTAATATTTATATATTGTTCCTTATATTATAGAAGCTAAATAATTTATCTTTTGTTACCTTCTTCCTACCATATTAAAAACTAAAAACCTAGCTTTAAAAGCCTAAAAAATTATATATTATTTTACCGTTTGTTGAAACACTCTTACTATATTTTTTACCATTTGCATTTTAATATAATGTTAATAAAAATATAATAAATATATTATGTAATGATAATTTTAATTTTTTTCTAATTCTTCTATATCCTTTTATTGTTCGGTTAATTAATTCAGCTAATAACTTATTAAATTTTATCATTAATCATTAGTTATTATATTTTGTTACTATCTTTGTGAAATAAGTATTTGAATAATTTATAGAATGAAATGATAAATTAGGATTTGCAACCTAAGCTCATATAATAATTAAAATAATAGTTGGAAACTTATAAATCAATAAAAATTAGAATTTTCATTTTAAATGCTTAACATTCATGAATGTTTTTTTTTTTATGAGAGAAACTTTCTCTTTTATAACTAGACAATATTTATCTTAAGAACTCCTAACTGTAATACTCGGTTCTTAATTTCCTTATTCCTTCTCAAAATATATATTTTTCCTTTATTTAATTGAAAATATATTTATAAAATAAATGAATTGAATTAAGATAATTAAAAATGAATAAAAGACTTATGAGTGCGTCTACCTTACTGGTTCTCGCATACTTGCTTCCATTCTCTCAACAGCACTTCAACGCCAAACAAGCAGCAGAGAAGTTCCTCGTTTATAATAAATTATAATTTATTTCTCGGGCATTTCAACCTTTACCCAACCCATGACTTCAGAAATACTCTTTATTTATTACTCACTCTCAAAAGTAAATTGCACCTTAAACTGCTGCTCCAAGCCAAGAGCTCTTTGAGATCCAATACAGATGCGAGTACATGTCAGGAATCAGTTTCTATGATCTCAAGCCTCTCGCAGGGTAAGTTCTAATCTCGACGGATCGGAATTCGTCATCTACACTCATTTTTCATCATCATTTCAAACTAATACTTAAATTATTTAAATGAAAGGCAATTATTAAATTATGATTTTTATTTATTTAAAAAACATTGGAAAAATTTAAATAATTTTACCAAAAATTATTTTTAGTTAATCAATTATCCTATACTATAAAATTAGAATTGATGATAAAAGAATGAATTTATATCTTTAACATAATAGAAATACTTTTTTTGGAAATTTAATAAAAAACTTTAATTATAATTTTAAAAATCAAATAATACTTATTTGATTTAGTGTTGATGCTTCAAATTTTTTAATTATAGTTCCTAGGTCAGCAAATATATTTATTTTAGACCAAATAAATGGTAATAATTTTGTATATTACAATTTAAAATAATTTAAGAATAATCTAATTTATATTAATTGTTTAAAGGGAAAATATTTTCAAAATTTATAACTATTTACTTTGTAAAAACTGGTTAAAAAAATTATATCTCATCTCAAGATAAATAAATTATGTTTTTAAAAAATATTGAAAATTTCTCCAGTTTTTCTTCTCTCGCTTATAAATACTTATTTTTTTCTCAAGTGTGAATTTAAATTTAGAAATGTACTCTAGAATTTAATTTGTTATAATCTTAAATTCTATCAATTTCTTCTTTTATCTATTTTTCATATGATTCCTTTTTTGGGTTTCTCTACTATTATCGCTTTATTATGAACTGTCACTAGAGTTTTCTTAAGAGGTATAACTTTCTTCACTTTCATAGCTTTCACTTTCACTACTTCTGTCTTCACTTGAATCATTGGACTCTGAACTCTGATCACTTTCTGAATCCTCACTCTCTAATGATTCTCTTCGAGAAACTATCGTATTTGAGTTATTGCTATTTTGAGAATCTTTTTCCTCTTATTTAATTTCAAAACCAGGCTATTTCTATTGATGATCATGGTCTATCAACTTTTACTATGACTTTGTCTTTTCCAAGGGTGTCTTCTATACTGGAGGAGGCTTCTATACTTCTGGTTCTAAGTCTTCAAGCTTAAATTAAACTTGCTTCTCTTGAGGCCTAACAATTGATTTGAATTGGGCTATTTGATAGAACTTGTTGCAAATTACGAAAAGAGCGTTGATAGTAACAGTGCAAAACATGAGTGAAGTCATCAACTAGCTCTCCTACGCTTACTGGCTCTAATCAATCATAGGCTTAGGGATGAACTAATGAGCTTAAACATAGATTAGAAAAACAGAGAAGTCGCTAAAAATCTGCTGCAAGTTTAAAACTACAGAGTTATAGGGTTTAATTAGGAGAGTAGCAGTCAACATCAACCCATTAATTATCACATGGCCCTGCAACTGAGGCACATACTTATCTGTTACTACGAGAACAACTGACAAAAGTATCCTCAATAATTGAAGTTAAGAGTAAATCAAAGTCAGAGGATACCAGAAGGAAGTTATCTCATACTCTTAAAATAAGATATTCCCCTCATAGTTGAGCTTATCTCTGAGCATAGTCTCAGTTAATTTTAAATTCTATTGCATTAGCTTTTGAATCTTCAGATTAAAAAAGATAGCTTTGGTGAATAACTGAATCACATAAATCCAAGAGCTGATAGCAAAGATTAGTGAGAGTAGAGATGAAATTGAAATTTAACTCACTTCAAAGCTTAAGTACTTCAAATTCAAATGGCTGGCAAAAGCTATTTTCAGGAAGGTTAACTAAATGAAGTTATGCCAAATAATAGACTGAACTCTCATGAGTGCGATCTTTATCCTATGAGTTTTGCTCGATAATGCTATAAATAAGAAAAAATTGGATAATAAATTAAATGGATATTTTTTAATGTAAATTCAGCATTTTAGATTTATTGGACGCCCTATAAATTATGTTATTTTATTTTATTTTAACTTTAATGAGAATGCTTTATTCATAATTTAACTTTTTGCTTGTGAATCTAAGTTAAAGAATTGGAAAAACAAGAAAATGCTAAGGGAAAGTCCACGTTGACTTTATTGTCTTATTTTTAATATTTTGATACAATTTCTATCAGCCAAATAATATTTGCATATATTAGAATTTCAATGACTCCTTTTAAGAAAATTGTAAACACTAAAAGAGTGAGGACATCAGCAGAGTTATGCAATAGAATAACAGATTAAATTTACAACTTCTCAAAGGAATAATGAGGTGGAGCATACTCCTTTTCAATCCAAGTAGAATTAGTAGTACCTCCCAATGAAAGTAATTTAACAACTTCGTTTTAAGGAAACGCATATCTAAAACTAAGAGCGAAATCTAGTGAAGCAGTTGGAACCATAAGATTATTCAAAGGCATTAGATAAATCAACTATAAAGTTTACATCATTATCCATAGATCTCTCAAGTTGTAACCAAAGAAAGCGCCAATTATTCCCATACCAAAGGAAAATAGTACCAAAGAGAAACATAGAGTATTCACTATCTCAGGAGGCTTTCCATATAATCTCACTTCAGTTTATTCATCCATCCCGTAAGGATATATTATTCATCAAATAATTTTAAGAGGAGATTAGGAATAATAATAATATCTATTTAAAATTTTTCAATTGTATTAAATGAAATTTCTAAATTTGAAAAAATGAAAAGGAGAGTATAATTAAGTTTTAAGAAAGACGAATAAATAAAGAAAGAATAAAGAACGATGATGAATAACACTATTTTTTAGTTATACAATATATTTATTATATTTAACGTAATAAAATGCACTCATTTCATATTAGAGAAGAGTTAACCATCACAGTTTTATCTTTTAAACTTTTAATTTGCGACCGATCATTGAAGTTTATGACAATCCTCTCAATTTAACTTCCAAAAAGTTAATTTTAGCACATGAAATCTATAATAATTGTCTTCGTTCCGTTTAGCTACCTATTTTTGTACAAACCCATCCTTGTAACATTCCACTAATAGTCATAACCGTTTATCCCAAGTGGCCCGCGGAGCTCCAATGTCCAATGCTATGGGTTTTGAGGATT
Source organism: Tetmemena sp. SeJ-2015 (assembly GCA_027382625.1). Lineage (NCBI taxonomy): Eukaryota > Ciliophora > Spirotrichea > Sporadotrichida > Oxytrichidae > Tetmemena > Tetmemena sp. SeJ-2015. Next base: position 12,724 of record JAJKFJ010021434.1, read on the forward strand.
AAAGGTGGAGCTCGTGATTATCAGATCGCTGAAGGTTACATAAATCTGGGTGTTAAACTTATTAATCGAGGCCTCGACTATTATGGGAGCTGCTTTTGAAATGCAATAGTCCCTACTTATTGGACTGCCGCCGTCGCAATGAAATCCTTCCTCCACCATGCAATTTTAAGAGCAACCATCTCCATCGATCTAATTACCATCGTCACATTAAGCATACCCCATATTTATACCGTCGCCACATATTTCTTAGCAAATATCTGGAGTTAGGTAAGACCCTTAGGAACAGGAAAATCCAGTTTCAATCAAGCATTTACTTGAACAGCCGTCTCCCGAGACCTGGTTCCCATCATCGCATGAATTTAGGCTGCTCATCATATTTCTAGAATCTCCGCATATTTCTTTGCAAACTGAGGGACTTGTTGAATTTCCTAAGGTGCAAACAAATCCTTCTTCTACAGAGCAATAAGATGTGCACCCATCTCCATCTCTTATGTTTCCATCATCGCATTCATGCATCATCACATTCTTTCCATCACCACATATCTCGAAACAGATCGATGGTTCATAAATTGACCCACTCTCACACTAAAAGCCGCTCTCAACATTGCAAGTTGAAGAACATCCATCACCATTATAACTGAGAATTAAACTAAAATTGATTATTGGTAAATATAATAAACAGTGGTTCTAATTAATGATTATTGAAATGGCTTAATATCCCTCTTCTGACAGCAAAAAACTTGCTTATTAGATAACAATCAAAAACTAATGTTAGTTTCTACATTTTACCAATATATTTGAGTCTTCTTATGCCCATCTGGCTAATTTGTTGCAAACGCTTGGGTTTAGTTAATTAGTCTGACAGAAGTGCAAGCTTGAATTAGGCTGACCTCAAAGCAAGAACCTGTAAAACAGCCATCACCAATTCCAATCATACTTTAGCCAGTCAATCCAATTACTGCACCTCAGCTTCCACATATTTCTGCTCAATCACCAGATATTTCAGAAAAAGATAACTCTGATAGCTGGGCCGCACCGTAGCAAGTGAACTTCCTGTTTAAATCGTACAGAGGATGTACACACCATACGCTCAAACTCTTATTCACATGTTCCATCATCTACCAGAAATCCATGATCTCTATCATCTGTCACATTAAATTTCCTCACGCATTTTCTTTTTATATAGAACCCTTACACTATTAAAAAGCCATAAAAAAATCATCTGTAGCGTCTCAATGAGACGAAGTTGAAAGAACACTCCATGGCCTGCTAAATTAAGTTACCCATCAAGCCTAAATTGTCGTCTTGCCTGTTTAAAATAATATTTTCTTCCGAATCTATCCACAAATTTCTTACAATTTATCTTTTTCAACTATATCCTCCCAACATAGAAAACCAGCTGTCAGTTTTGCAATTCTAGTCCGCACCCATCGATAGTGTATATTAAGTTTTCATCATCGCTTAAAATTTTTTTCCTATGTTAAGAGCTTCCGCAATTCAAAGCAAATGCATATCTCTGCTGAATTACTAACATCCAACTAACAATATCTATAGCCTTTTCATATGAGGCACTAAATTGTGAGCAGTACCCACTCTCCAATCAGACAGTAATTACGTATCATCAGCTTCTTTCAAAATCTCCCAACTCTTCGAGACCATCCCTCTACCACAAAGACTTTGCATTAGAGAAGGAGTCTCGAGCATGTCCAACCTATTTCAATCTTGCAAATAGAGTTGCATCCATCCCCGTTTTCTGAGTTCCCATCATCACAGCCCCCAGTTGGAGGAATTCCAGTCCCACAAGCTTGGTAGCAAATGTCTTTCTATTGAAAATCTCCTCCATAGCATTAATAACCACTTTCAATGCTGCATTAATCTGAACACCCATCTCCATTTTAATTATTCCCGTCATCGCATTCTTCAAAGTCATCTTTATAGCCATCACCGCAATTAGTAGTGCAAGTGTCTTAATAGTTGTAGTTCCAATAAATGGGACTTTTTTTACATGAATAGCAATTTTAATTATATGCGTCCCAGCAAGTACGGCAGCTTAAGTAGCAATCCGAACACCCTCCAAAAGTAGAGTTAACATACTAATTGTAGTTGCAATCATTAAAACATTAGCCAGTAGACTTAGGACAAAGAGTGCAACTACCTCCATTTGAATTACTTAAGCAGCCAGTTGTCTGGACCATCTTTTAGAGGTCTAGAGTTTCTTTAGAGTAGTCGGTGACTTGAAGTTTGCTTATGAAACCTCTGAATCCATATCCAATACTTGTAGTAGCTGTGGAAGTTTCAGAGAATACGCTATTGACATTGCTGCAAGAAGGAGAGACTTAGTCAATTGCCATGCATATTTTAGATGAAGAAGAGGTAGTTTTCACAACTGTAAGCGCGACATAATGCCATTATCCAAGTTAGATTCCTCCCATTGTGTATGTGATCGTATTTCCCATAAAAGAACATTGCATTTAGTTTGCGTTATTGGTGAACCCCCATTGTATGTAACTATTTCCAGGTGAAGAGTATTTCTCGAATATTATAGAATCACTATTTAAACTGCTAGTTGGCCTAATCCAGGCCTCAATAGTGAAGCTTCTTTGCTCCGAGAGGTAGAAGGTGCTGCTTACTGATTTAATATACTAATTGTAATTAGCGAAAGTATAAGTATTTTATGATGCATTTTAAAACACTCTTCAACCTCTAAATTGAAATGCGCTTAATTAAGTATTAGAAATACGGCAATTAGCTCTGTTAACAACTTTGGATCGTTAGGGAAACTTGATTAATATTGAAATCGATTATCGCTAATGAATGTGTCATAGGCTCTGAATCATGCTAAGCAAGGTGGTTTTTGGCAGATATCTTTTACCAATTACCTTCTCGACACCAAGAAATCGCAGTTAGAATTGAAAATTAGGTATTATGCTACGGACTTGGACAAATATCTTGGCCCTAGAAGAACTAGAATTTCGTTTGTAATGCCCACGAACAGCGCTAAGTTTAGGAAGTCCATAACAAACGGAAAACGACACCCCTCTGTGCCACCAGAGTAACTATCAAAATTTTATGGATACGAATCATTAAAGCGGTTTCGTAACACACGTTCGTATCTGTGCGTAGACTTTACCGGCATCAGTCTCCGCAAAGCACCTTAGATAAGTAATTCTATTATCTAGAGTAAATGTAACTGTTACAAAGTTCCAGCCATCTAACACAAAAGTTAAGGTTAGGAACTTTTTTTCTAATGAGGGAAGGTTGACTTACAATCTACTTTGCATCCAGGCATATTAACGTAAATTCTATAGTTTACAGTATTGTAGGGATTGTTATTCATCTTCATTTATATTTATCTATTTGAGTCAAAACCAACGCAAAATTGCTCATTAGGAACAAAAAGAGAGGGATCGTTTCTCTAAAAATTATAAATATAAGAGGCAAAAATTTACCCACTATCTGCAAACCAACATCGTCTAAGCAGGAAAATCATTTATATAGAACCAAGTAGATACTGAAAAATTACCATCACATCCTAAATGACTAATTATGAATTAAGAAAATTTATTTTAGACCATCGATACATTTCTCTCATTACTGTTAATAAAAGATATAGAGGATAAGAAAAATGGATTAAAATAATATGACCCCCCCCCATCTGCTGGACAAACAAGTCATATAAAATCTCACCATCTTTGATATGACTTGGATTGGAAAAATAGCATCACCGTCTTGGTTGATTTGGAAACTCTTTGTTGTTAGATGGCATCAAAGTGAGGTAGCATGATAGTTTTATATTTATATTACTCAAAATTAGCAAATTTAATCGTTATCATTAATATTTTAGACTTAAGGAATCTGAAAACATAAGGGTGAACCAGCAGGTGCCTATAGTTGCGACAGCAAAATTCCTATCTCCTTTCAACACTCCAAGACCCAGTATGGAGACTAACTTGAAATTTACGTGAGTAATCCACAAGAGATTACGCGTCTCATTACATTCTATTGATTTGCCCGATCAAGTAAACCCACAATCGGAAAATCTTAGAGGTACCAAATAATATAAGGAATGGAATAATCAATGTCTAGCATATAGATCTTAGCCCAAATTGTGAAATAGACATCTGTAGGAGACTAATAATCACTAAGATGATAATTAGCTTATAATTAAATCCGCAAAAACGTAGTAAGTACAAAACTTCTCAACAATTGTCTCTTACAATTGACTGATTTTGTTTACATCATTTAATACAATGATAAACAATCCAAAAATGCTGTGATAAGAAATCATGTTATAGCAAGAACTCATCTTCCAAAACCACCATTTAATAGACCGATAATTGATGTATTTGTTATAAGAAAGTGCACTTTTACTTTATTAAAATATGTAGATTCGACTATGAAAAATCTCAGTCATACTTTGAGCGACATCTATACTTACCGATATAAGATATTGGTGTTGTCTCCCTGATTGTATAATTAAAACTAATTGGAAAGAGAACTTCGAACTCAAAATTCCACTCTCCGGAGGGAGTCGCTAGAATAAGTAAAATGCAACTATTTTTAATTAATTTAGAAGATATGCAGATAATAGTACTATTCGCAGGAAGATCAGCACAAGGAAATTATAGATGCTGAGATACAGATAGCAGACTCTATATCTCTGGTTAAAAATCATAATCTAAGTATTTTAATTTTAAATTATTGAGGTACAAATAAATCAGAACATACCGGGATTCCTTTCTAGTCTAAAAATAAATTCACTTATAAATTAAATAATTAATAAATGAGAAAGACTGAAGCAGATAATAAAGTACTTACTAAATTAATTTATTCTCAGTGGATTTTTCAAAATAAATAGTAGAAAGAATCCTAAAAAAATTAAAAATGTCCTATTGAAATATAAAAGAATTTTATAGAAAATAAAAAAAGTTATACATATAATTAAAAAGGATTTAGTAAAATTTTAAGAATTTTAGGGGTTTAGGATATTTTGATTAAAAAATGATATTAGTGTATTGATCTATTTTATATTGTCATTTTTATATAAATTGAAATTTAAAAAGTACCTCCACAGATGGGATAGGAATTATTTTTAACTGCAATAAAAAGCCCATAATATGAAAGGAAAGTTAGAATAAGTTTTGGATATTTAATTTCTTATACTTAAAAGTATCTATAAACTACTACTTTATTGCAAATAATTTCAGTATTCTTAGTTAATTTTTTAATTAAATAATTTTAATTTTTTAGCCATTTAAATCTTCGCATTTATAATAATTAGATTAATCAACTAAGCAGAAAGATTCGTTGAAATGTCTTAATTGCTTCAGTAATAAACAAGTTTTCTCAAAGAATAGAAAAACTGATCTCTATGCTTTTTTTATAAAAAATCTAGGACTTAACATAAAATATTTATAAATTAAGTCAAGCTTTACTTTATTATCAGTCTTTAAATGGTAGTTTTTGAAGATGAGTTCTTGTGATAACTATTTCTATCAGGACTTTTTGTGTATATCATTTATAAATTGTAAAAAATACAGCATTTAAAACAATTTTGAAATGTTGATTTTACGTTTTGATATTTTATAAATTAATTCTCTATTATATATTGATCTCCTCAATGTTTTTCTAAATTTTGAGCTAAGATTCTATATGCATAAATTGTTATTCCTCGCTTTATTTATACCTCTGTTTTGATTGTGGGGTGTTATTGATCGAGCTCAATAGATGATAATGGAGCGAATTTTGGTACTCAGAATTCAAGGTTTGTCTCCAACGGGCTTTAGTTTGAAGGAATAAATTTTGCTTGCACACATGCACCTGCTGGCACCACTATAAGTAAGTTTGTGTTACCCTTGCTCTAACGCTAAATCAAGCATTATCGGTCTAGTTAAAACAAGAAATTATAATGTTTAGACTTCTAAATAACATCACAAGTTACTAAAAATTTCCTTCTTAAGAAGTAGAGATCTTAATCCTATTTTATATAAGGCATATGCCAATAATAAAAATCGTAGTAAGAATATAGCCCCATGCACTCTGAAATAAAATTTATCTAAAAAAATAAGTAAAAAAACAAGTCTTAATCACTAGTTCAGTTATTTTTTATCGAAGAACTCATAACTTTTATAAAATGAATTGTGATAATGAAAATGACTTCTCTTTACGTTAGTCATTTAGGATGTGATGGTAATTTTTCCGTGTCTACTTGGTTCTATATCAATGATTTTCCTGCTCAGACGATGTTGGTTTGCAGATAGTGGGTAAATTTTTGCCTCTTATATTTAATAATTTTTAGAGAAACGATCCCTCTCTTTTTGTTCCTAATGAGCAATTTTGCGTTGGTTTTGACTCAAATAGATAAATATAAATGAAGATGAATAACAATCCCTACAATACTGTAAACTATAGAATTTACGTTAATATGCCTGGATGCAAAGTAGATTGTAAGTCAACCTTCCCTCATTAGAAAAAAAGTTCCTAACCTTAACTTTTGTGTTAGATGGCTGGAATTTTGTAACAGTTACATTTACTCTAGATAATAGAATTACTTATCTAAGGTGCTTTGCGGAGACTGATTCCGGATAGTCATAATCCAAGATAACGAACGGTTTTCATAACAGCTCTAATGACGATTCCAGTAAGAATTTTGGTTATATCTTGTGCACAGGGGGCTTCTAGTCTCGTAATATTGAGATGGACCTCCCAACTACAGTTTAACCGTGGGCTTTACAATCGAATCAAGTTTTCTAGGCCAATTTGAGCCAAGCCTAGCTATAATAACAACGATATTTACATACTACTAGCGAATTCCTTTAAGAGTGTAGCAAATTGTAAAAATATCGGCCCAAACCCAAAACACTTGAGCTATCAAATCAAAGCCAATGGACTTAATCTCATTGCAGACTACGGATTTTTCTATTAACAAGTTTCCTTCAACAGTCCAAGTGTAACCAGACTCTAAGTGGCCATTCTAATGACTTGTTCTAGATCAAATTTTAAAGATTCACTCGCTGCTTCTCCCATATGCAAAGAGCACTTTGTTCATGAATATCTACTGTTCGCTAATTAGAAATTAGAATATTGATTCAGTAAGTAGCACTTTCTACCTTTAAGAACAAAGAAGCTTCACTATTGAGGCCTGGATTAGACCTACCAGCACTTTAAATAGTGATTCTACAATTTTTGAAAAATTCTCTTAACCTGGGAATAGCTACATACAATGGGGGTTCACCAATAACGCAAACTAAATGCAATGTTCTTTTATGGGAAATACGATCACATACACAATGGGAGGAATCTAACTTGGATAATGGCATTATGTCGCTCTTACAGTTGTGAAAACTACCTCTTCTTCATCTAAAATATGCATGGCAATTGACTAAGTCTCTCCTTCTTGCAGCAATGTCAATAGCGTATTCTCTGAAACTTCCACAGCTACTACAAGTATTGGATATGGATTCAGAGGTTTCATAAGCAAACTTCAAGTCACCGACTACTCTAAAGAAACTCTAGACCTCTAAAAGATGGTCCAGACAACTGGCTGCTTAAGTAATTCAAATGGAGGTAGTTGCACTCTTTGTCCTAAGTCTACTGGCTAATGTTTTAATGATTGCAACTACAATTAGTATGTTAACTCTACTTTTGGAGGGTGTTCGGAATGCTACTTAAGCTGCCGTACTTGCTGGGACGCATATAATTAAAATTGCTATTCATGTCCAAAAAGTCCCATTTATTGGAACTACAACTATTAAGACACTTGCACTACTAATTGCGGTGATGGCTATAAAGATGATTTTGAAGAATGCGATGACGGGAATAATTAAAATGGAGATGGGTGCTCAAATTAATGCAGCATTGAAAGTGGTTATTAATGCTAAGGAGGAGATTTTCTATAGAAAGACATTTGCTACCAAGCTTGTGGGGCTGGAATTCCTCCGACTGGGGGCTGTGATGATGGTAACTCAGAAAACGGGGATGGATGCAACTCTATATGCAAGATTGAAATCGGTTGGACATGCTCGGGAACTCCCTCTGTTTGCTAATCTTTGTGTGGGGATGGTCGAAGAGTTGGATTTGAATGATGCGATGATAGTATTTTTCATTTAAATTTTTTATCAGAGGTTTTAATTTTCTTTAATAATATTGAATTTTTATTAATAATTTATAATTTGCATTAAATTTATAAGATGCTGTATTTTCTTAAGTTTTGTCAAACAATTAATACTTAAAACATTTAATCTTTTTTGGCTTTAAATAAATTTGCACTTTATATTACGATTGATTCTAAGAAAAGTTCTCATGATTTTACTTTTCAGTTTTATCAATATTTTAAAACAGGCAAACGAATGTGATGATGGGAACTTAATAGACGGGGATGGGTGTTCTTCAACTTGTCTCATTGAGACTGGCTACAAATGCTATAGTGGTAGTTCTTATACAAAAGATAAATGCGTGGAAATATGTGGCGATGGATAGAATCATGGATTTTACTAGTGTGATGATGGAAATGTGAAAGATGGCGATGGTTGTACATCCCTCTGTACGATTGAAACAGGATTCACTTGCTCGGGTGGTGGCCCAGCCTCATCAGATATTTGTTCTGAAATATGCGGTGATGGCAGAAATTATGGAACTGAGTAATGTGATGACGGCAATAGATTGAATGGTGATGGCTGTTCTAGTTCTTGCTTGATCGAGCCTAATTCAACTTGCACTTCTGGAGACTAACTTTGTCATACATTTAAATCTAAGAATAGCCAGATGGCATAAGAGACTCAAATGATATGTGTGACGATGGAAACATGATAGTAGGAGATGGTTGCGACTATGCAATAAGAGAGAAATAGGATATACTTGCGAAGGAGGTTCACTTAAATCTACTGATGTTTGTCATGAGGCTTGTGGTGACGGAATATATTTACCAATAATCAATTTTAGTTTAATTCTCAGTTATAATGGTGATGGATGTTCTTCAACTTGCAATGTTGAGAGCGGGTTTTCGTGTGAGAGTGGGTCAATTTATGAACCATCGATCTGTTTCGAGATATGCGGTGATGGAAAGAATTTGATGATGCATGAATGCGATGATGGAAACATAAGAGATGGAGATGGGTGCACATCTTATTGCTCTGTAGAAGAAGGATTTGTTTGCACCTTAGGAAATTCAACAAGTCCCTCAGTTTGCAAAGAAATATGCGGAGATTCTAGAAATATGATGAGCAGCCTTAATTCATGCGATGATGGGAACCAGATCTCGGGAGACGGCTGTTCAAGTAAATGCTTGATTGAAACTGGATTTTCCTGTTCCTAAGGGTCTTACCTAACTCCAGATATTTGCTAAGAAATATGTGGCGACGGTATAAATATGGGTTACGCTTAATGTGACGATGGTAATTAGATCGATGGAGATGGTTGCTCTTAAAATTGCATGGTGGAGGAAGGATTTCATTGCGACGGCGGCAGTCCAATTAGTAGGGACTATTGCATTTCAAAAGCTGCTCCCATAATAGTCAAGGCCTCGATTAATAAGTTTAACACCCAGATTTATGTAACCTTCAGCGATATGATAATCATGAGCTCCTCCTTTAATCCTCAAAACCCATAGTATTGGACATTGGAGCTCCACGGGCCACTTGGGATAAACGGTTATGACTATTATTGGAATGTTACAAGGATGGGCTTGTACAAAAATAGGTAGCTAAACGGAACTAAGACTATCATTATAGATTTCATGTGCTAAAATTAACTTTTTGGAAGTTAAATCGAGAGGATAGTCATAAACTTCAATGATCGGTCGCAAATTAAAAGTTTAAAAGATAAAACTGTGATGGTTAACTCTTCTCTAATATGAAATGAGTGCATTTTATTACGTTAAATATAATAAATATATTGTATAACTAAACTAAAAAATAGTGTTATTCATCATCGTTCTTTATTCTTTCTTTATTTATTCGTCTTTCTTAAAACTTAATTATACTCTCCTTTTCATTTTTTCAAATTTAGAAATTTCATTTAATACAATTGAAAAATTTTAAATAGATATTATTATTATTCCTAATCTCCTCTTAAAATTATTTGATGAATAATATATCCTTACGGGATGGATGAATAAACTGAAGTGAGATTATATGGAAAGCCTCCTGAGATAGTGAGTACCCTTTGTTTCTCTTTGGTACTATTTCCTTTGGTATGGGATAATGGCGCTTTCTTTGGTTACAACTTGAGAGATCTATGGATAATGATGTAAACTTTATAGTTGATTTATCTAATGCCTTTGAATAATCTTATGGTTCCAACTGCTTCACTAGATTTCGCTCTTAGTTTTAGATATGCGTTTCCTTAAAACGAAGTTTTAAATTACTTTCATTGGGAGGTACTACTAATTCTACTTGGATTGAAAAGGAGTATCTCCACCTCATTTTTCCCTTTGAGAAGTTGAAATTTAATCTGTTATTCTATTGCAAACTCTGCTGATGTCCTCACTCTTTTAGTGTTTACAATTTTCTTAAAAGGAGTCATTGAAATTCTAATATATCCAAATGTTTTAAAAATAAGATAAAGTCCCCCTTGGATTCAGCATTTTTGGGTAATTCTTTATTAATTCCAAAAAAAGTTTTGCCAGCCATTTGAATTTGAAGTACTTAAGCTTTGAAGTGAGTTAAATTTCAAATTTTATCTCTCTCTCACTAATCTTTGCTATCAGCTCTTGGATTTATGTGATTCAGTTATTCACCAAAGCTATCTTTTTTAATCTGAAGATTCAAAAGCTAATGCAATAGAATTTTAAAATTAACTGAGACTTGCTCAGAGATAAGCTAACTATGAGGGGAAATTTATTTTAAAAGGGTTTAGAAATTTTTGGACCCTTTCGATTTACCAACTTCAATTATTGAGGAAATTTTTCAGTTTTCCGATAACAGTAAGTATGTGCCTCACAGGGGAGGGAAAATTTAATGGGGATGTTCTGCTCCTTTTCCCCAAACTCTGTAGTTTTAAACTTCACAATTTTTTAACTTCCTTTTTTTAATTTTTTAAGCTATTATTCACCCAACCTTATTATTAGAATGCGGGGGAGTTTGATACCCTAGTTTTGCCTTTATATCAAGGTAATTTAAAAGTTTTCAAAAACCCTTCTCTTGTTTGGCCCCAAAAAAAAGTTTAATTTTAAACTTGAAGACTTTAAAAAAATTAAATCCCCCGATGAAAATTGGAAAAAAAAGATTAAAAATTTAACCTTAAAAAAATATGGTTTTAAAAAAATAAAAAAAAGTTTCAAAATGAATAACTCAAATACGATAGTTTCTCGAAGAGAATCATTAGAGAGTGAGGATTCAGAAAGTGATCAGAGTTCAGAGTCCAATGATTCAAGTGAAGACAGAAGTAGTGAAAGTGAAAGCTATGAAAGTGAAGAAAGTTATACCTCTTAAGAAAACTCTAGTGACAGTTCATAATAAAGCGATAATAGTAGAGAAACCCAAAAAAGGAATCATAGCAAAATAGATAAAAGAAGAAATTGATAGAATTTAAGATTATAACAAATTAAATTCTAGAGTACATT
>JAJKFJ010021435.1:0-11480 GCA_027382625.1 Tetmemena sp. SeJ-2015
TGGGGTGAAAACCAATTTTTCAGGTCTAGTTAACACCCAATTTTTCGATTTGGAGCGGTTAAATTTGAAAATCTCGATGGTGATTTTGGGCGAAAAAATGTCAAAAAATTTAAAATTTCAACATTCCAAATTCAGCTTTGGGCTCGTTTTCGCGCCAGTTGATCCCGCACTGCATCACTCTACATCTGCACCCGGGGTAATTGGGGGGCCCCGAATCGATTTGACAAAATTAGACCCCTGATGTGCCTGCAAAATACAGCGCATGCGAAAAATTTAAAAAGCTGCATTTAAGGTATTTCTCTTACCCTTTTTTGACCTTAATCGAGTGAACAGGTGAAAACCAATATTTTTTTAGGTCTAGTTAACACCAATCTACGATTTGAGCGGTTAAATGAAAAATTTGATGGTGATTTTTGGTCGAAAAAAAGTAAAAAAATTTAAAAAATTTTAAGCATGTCCAAATTAGCTTTGGGTCGTTTTTCGCGCCGAGTTGATCCCGCAGTGCATATCTCTACATCTGCAACCCGGGGTAAATTTGGGGTCCCTGAATCTATTTCGACAAAATTAGATCGGAAATAAGTGCCTGCAGAGATAAGCGCAGCGAAAATTGAAAAGCTGCATTTAAGGTACTTTCCGTTGATCCATTTTTTGCCTTAATCGAGTGAAGCAGGTGAAAACCATATTTTTTTAGGTCTATTAACACCTAATCTATCGATTTGGGGCGGTTAAATCGAAAATCTCGATTTTTTTTGGTGAAAAAATGTCAAAAATTTAAAATTTCGCATGTAAAAATTTAGCTTTGGGTCGTTTTCGCGCCGAGTTGATCCGACGTCATCATCTCTACATCTGCAACCCGGGGTAATTCGGGGTCCCTCAATCGTATTTCGACAAAATTAGCACTCGCTGATAAGTGCCTGCAGAGATACAGCGCATGCGAAAATTGAAAATGCTGCATTTAAGGTACTTGCTCGTTGATCCCATTTTTTGACCTTAATCGAGTGAAGCAGGTGAAAACCATATTTTCAGGTCTAGTTAACACCTAATCTATCGATTTGGAGCGGTTAAATCGAAAATCTCGTGGTGATTTTTGGTCGAAAAAATGTCAAAATTTTAAAATTTCAAGATGTCAAAATTCAGCTTTGGGCTCGTTTTCGCGCCGATTGACCCGCACGTGCATCATCTCTACACGCAACCCGGGGTAATTCGGGTCCCTGAATCGTATTTCGAAAAAAATTAGAACTCGCTGAAAGTGCCTGCAGAGATACAGCGCATGCGAAAAATTTAAAATGCTGCATTTAAGGTACTTGCTCGTTGATCCTTTTTGACCTAACGATGAAGCAGGTGAAAACCATATTTTTCAGGTCTAGTTAACACCTAATCTATCGATTTGGAGCGGTTAAATCGAAAATCTCGATGGTGATTTTTGGTCGAAAAATGTCAAAATTGAAAATTTCAAGCATGTCCAAATTCAGCTTTGGGCTCGTTTTCGCGCCGAGTTGATCCCGCACGTGCATCATCTCTACATCTGCAACCCGGGTAATTCGGGGTCCCTGAATCGTATTTCGACAAAATTAGCACTCGCTGATAAGTGCCTGCAGAGATACAGCGCATGCGAAAATTGAAAATGCTGCATTTAAGGTACTTGCTCGTTGATCCCATTTTTTGACCTTAATCGAGTGAAGCAGGTGAAACCATATTTTTCAGGTCTAGTTAACACCTAATCTATCGATTTGGAGCGGTTAAATCGAAAATCTCGATGGTGATTTTTGGTCGAAAAAATGTCAAAATTGAAAATTTCAAGCATGTCCAAATTCAGCTTTGGGCTCGTTTTCGCGCCGAGTTGATCCCGCACGTGCATCATCTCTACATCTGCAACCCGGGGTAAAATTTGGGGTCCCTCAATCGTAATTTCGAAAAATTAGCACTCGCTGATAAGTGCCTGCAGAGATACAGCGCATGCGAAAATTGATGTTGCTGCCATTTTAAGGTACTTGCTCGTTTGATCCCATTTTTTTGACCTAAATTGAGTGAAGCAGGTGAAACCATATTTTTCAAGGTCTAGTTTAACACCTAATCTATCGATTTTGAGCGATTAAATCGAAAATCCGGATGGTGATTTTTGGTCGAAAAAAATGTCAAAATTGAAATGGGCTCGTTTGTCCAAATTCGCTTTGGGCTCGTTTTCGCCCCGAGTTGATCCCGCACGTGCATATCTCTACATCTGCAACACCGGGGTATATTCGGGTACCTGAATCGGTATTTCGACAAAAATTAGCACTCGCTGAATAAGTGCTGCAGAGATACAGCGCCATGGAAATTGAAAATGCTGCATTTAAGGTACTTGCTCGTTGATCTCCTTTTTGGACCTTAATCGAGTGAAGCAGAATGAAACCATATTTTTCAGGTCTAAGCTAACACCTAATCTATCGATTTGGAGCGGTTTGAATCGAAAATCTCGATGGGGATTTTTGGTCGAAAAAATGTCAAAATTGGAAATTTGGTGGAAGGTCTGATTCAGCTTTGGCTAGTTTCAGTGCCGAGTTTGATTCCGCACGTGCATCATCTCTACATCTGCAAGCCGGAGTAATTCGGGGTCCCTGAATCGTATTTCGACAAAATTAGCACTCGCTAACAACTAGGTTTAGCATTATAATTTTATAGTTTCATCCTTTTCGAAATATTTAAAACCTAGTCGCTGAAGTCTCATGTAATTATTTTTTAAGACTTGTTCCTACTGCAATCACATCAAACTTGATCGAAATCAATAAAATAAAACTTCAAATTTTGAAATTTTATTATTGATTTGATTAAAGTTAAAGATAGATATCATTTTGATCATATATTTTTAGACATTATTTTTAAATATTGCTATATTTTCGTAATCTCCTCCTCTTACTCTTGGATAATTTTACTTGTAAATGCTTATTATTTCATTCATCTTTGACGTGAGAATTGGTATAAACTATGAAAGATGTAAGAAAGTGATATTAAAATAATTTTCCTCTTCTTCAAATCCACTCACTCAGTTTTCTTAATTACCATGCTTAACCACAGTAATCTACAGTTTGTACTATGCCTCTGATAACTCCACCTACTCAACCACTCTTCCTTCATTTACCACATTCAATAGTGCCACCAGAGCCATACTCTTCTAGCCAACTTATATTTATTTAACAGACTAGAAGACAAATGCCTTATGGTGGAGAGTAAATTCACTTTAATTAAGCATTAACTATCTAACCTTACTTTCATGGATGTTATCATCTGTTGTAATTTGCAATTCATTATTGAGATAATTGTATTATATTATTGTTGATTAGTTTAACTTAGAAATACATTAAGTTTGGTTCCTTTTATGTGATTCATGATATATTAAGCTCTAATTATAAATCATCAACAACAACAACAACAACAACAACAACAACAACAACAACAACAACAAACAAAAAACACACAACAACAAAAACAACAACAACACAACACCACAACATTACAACAAACAACAACAAAAACAACAACAACAACCAAAAAACCCAACAAAACATACAAACACCAACAACAAAAACAACAACAACAACAACAACAACAAAAACAAACAACAACAACAACAACAACAACAAAAACAACAAAAAAACAACAACAACAACAACAAAAACAACAACAAAAACACAACAACAACAACAACAACAACACACAACAACAACAAAAACAACAACAACAACAACAACAACAACAACAACAACAACAACAACAACAACAACAACAACAACAACAACAACCAAAAACAACAAAACAACAAAAAACAACAACAACAAAAGTGTCCACGTAGGAATGCCGGTTAAGTTAGGTATTCCTACCAATCAGCAAAGACTGATCTTCACAGGCTAGCTTAAAGAGCTAAAAAATTATGCTTCGGTTTGCTTATTTTTTAACACCATGAAGAGCAAGATTATAAAAAAGAACAAGCAAAACCCTCTCAGACTACAAAATCAAGAAGGAGTCTACCCTCACCCTCAACAGACAACTACTCAAGTGGAGACACTAAAACTGAAACTCATACTGGTGTATCGTTAATACGATCTTATTTTTGATTTAGCATTAACTGATTCCATCATTAAATTTAAAACCATAATACTTTGAAAATATAACTAATTTATATATAGCACTATTCTCTTGAACCCTATCTAGATTAGGTTTTGCAAACTCTCTATCATGTATTCATTTTCATCATATTTTATATATTTTTCCTTATTAAAATATAAAAGATATCGACTGAATGAATTAACAATCTAGTAAACGTTCATTAGATAACAAGATTGGAAGCAAAAATAAGCTCTATGACTCCCTAGATTAAGAGATCTGCGTCACCTGCCAAAGCTTTAATGTTCCATTTTTTATTTTGTAAGAACTGTTCTGAGTGTATAGAAGGAAGTAAACTTGCGTGAATTTATTACATTTTAGGATATAAAATGGATTTAAGCAACAATATCTGCCATTTCTAAAAATGAAGGTCTCAGAGTGGAAGATTTTTTAGGATTAGCAAAGACCAAGCCTTCATTGATGAACTATCTTTCCGTAGTGTGACTATCTTCTCTAGATAAATAATGGATATGAGATGTTCCTCTAACTCTAAATAAAGAAGGGATCACTTCAAAGATAGATGAGGTGAAGAAGAATTTAAGATATCGCCTTTATTAAATCAAATAACTCTTTGTTCCTATTATAACTGAATTTGCTACGGCCCTGAAAAACTCAGTCTCGTATTGAGGATTACCCTATAATTCTAATTCTTAGAGAAAAAGGAAAGCTTTCTTAATAAAACCAAGTTCAGTGCGAAAGAAAAGGCAAATGGACATTGAGGAAATGAAAAAAGGAGAAGAATTAATTTAGAATAGCAAAAAAAAGTACTTGGAGGACAACAAGAGATTGAAGGAACAGGTAATTTCTTTGACTCAAGAGATAAAAGATTTGAGCCAATAAAATAGCCTTGTCATGCAACTTATGCAAAGCGACTATGGAATCTTCTGAACGAGTGAATGCCTTTACTCACAAACTTTCTCTCAGTATTAACATCGTGATTAAATGATAAATTTATGTTTTTATATAATTGCCTTCTAAAGCATGTGGTTGTGTCAATCGACAGATCGCATCGTGTTTCATATAGAATTGAGGAAACACAGAGTACTTAATACTCAATATTCGGCTTCCCTTGGTTAAATTTCCTGATATCACTCCTCCTCGCTCTATCAAGGATTTCATCTTTGGCTCAAAGCACATTATTTTGCTGGCCTTTTGGTCTACATTTGCCTAGGAGAGAGGATAGACTTTTTAAATCATAGTTAAAAGCTATTTTTATTTAGCTGATTCAAACTCTCTGAGAGGAGACTCAAAATCTTCATTCTCTCTATTAAAATTATGGCCTCCTACTTCATCCAAGCTTTTCAAGAGTCACTAGCCTTAAAGACTAAGAAGCGATCCATTTAGAGCCAAACTACCTTAGATATTTGAAGCTTTTAATGATGATTCTTACACAGTGGAAGTTTAAATTTATGTCGAAGAAGCAACTATTTTATTTTGCTGTAGACTTGTCTGACTTTATAATTTTCATTGCTTTCCTCGTTTGATCTAATTTTATTCGATCGCAGTTTGCTTATCCGCCTCTATATTAGACTGCATTTTAACTTCTTCTTTAAAATTCTTTTCGATGTTCTTTAATAAGCAGTTTGCTTGGTAAGTTATGAGAGTCTGCTCAAGCTTCAGATGTCGAAGATGATTTTCTCTTTGCTCTTCCTTCAAATTGACTTGTTTTTTTATTGTTAGAAAAGATCCAGAATAATTGATTACAAAATACCATGAGCCTATATTTTCTAAACGAATCACCTACTGATAATATATTTAAGAGTCCTTTTATTGAATATATTGTTCAAAATTAAGTAAAAACCTCCGATATTCTCTATTTCATAAAAATAAATCTTTAGATCTGTATCTCACCCTAGGTTTTCAGTGTGTATTTAGACTCCGTACCTGACCATTTTAATCCTTTGATACAATTGATGCTTCGATTTCGGATTCAATACAACTACCTCTAATCTTTTTTTTTCTTTCTGGAAATTAAAATGTACTTGTTAATCTTTTTTAGATAGGGGGGGGCCTTTCCTCGTCATCCACTTTTTTTCATGAAAATATGAAAAATCACGATCTAGCATAAAATCAGCCAAAAACTCCAATTTTTTAGTCCAAATTATAATTCAAAATGCTTATGCTCATCATATTCTTTATTTAAGAGAAATTATATAAAATATTTTAGAACATCGTGATTGAAAATTTTATCTTTCAGGCGGATTTTTAGAGAATAACCTTTATTTGTTTGCAAAGATTATTACACATTATTTATTGATAACCAACAAAAATATTTCATGCTTAAAGACATTATATTGATATAAATTGCTTAAAAATAAGTTGTAAATATTTAAAATAAATATCTAGTTTATTATTTATAAAATCTTTGAAAGATAGATAAAATAAAAAAGAATTCTTTATTTATCATGTTTATATAGAAAAAAATGGTTGCAATAAATATAAATAGATTTAATCAAAAATTTAAGATTATCTAGCTTTTAATAGGAGCTTCAAGTAAGTAAAGAATTCTAAAGCTCTTAAATAAAACATAAAAGATCAATGAGTTAATTGTTTTAAATTTGAAATCTTAAACTCATTAAGGAATTTAATTTATTTTAATTAGATTATCTTTCATTCACAATTTATATTTTTTATAAATCCCTTTTCCTTCAAGGTTCTCCCAAATACATTTGAATATGATGAGCAAAGACATTTTGAATTATAATTTGGACTAAAAAATTGGAGTTTTTGGCTGATTTTAGTCTAGATCGTGATTTATCATATTTTCATGAAAAAAAGTGGATGACGAGGAAAGGCCCCCCCCACTTAGATAGTTCTCGATGGTGTAGTAAGTCTTAGAAACAACTTCTATAACTGTATATTTTGTTGTTTGCTCTAGTAAAATATATATCTTTGTAAGTAGTCAGTAATAGTTAATCTGATAAGGACGTTCTCCTCATGACATCAATTTTCTTATTATTGGCAAAATACAAACAAGAAATAAGTAGCCTCTCTTAGACGAGGAGTGGATCTTTAAAACTCAAATTAGTTCATTAAAAACAAAATATCAGAGAGCTTTGTCAGTAGAAGAAGTTGTTTTCAAAGATTTAGAAAGTCAATAGGGCTCTGGCTATTACGATAGAATGAACAAGAATGAATTATCGTGGATGGTTAAAACCCTAAATAATATTTTAAATCATTTTAAATTAATATGAATGTGATTGATCTTGCACTGAATATGAGTCTTGATTAAAATAGATACTCTTTCAGAAATTAATTTATTAATTATTACTAATCAAAACTTATAGAGTTTAATTATCTAATTCCCTAAAATTGGTTTATTGGTGGATTGGTTTCAATTAAAGTGAAATAATTTTCAAAACAATTGTTATAAAAGTATTAAATTAGAAATTTAAAATTCAGGACGCACCTGAACGGCACTAGGCACGGTCAGAAGGCTTTCTTGTTTGGTACTCCGTTGGCTTGTGAGTGAGTTCTTAAATAAGGAAAGGGATAATGGCAGCTTAAGCACTGGGGAAGGCGGTTGAGCTGCTGACTGGAGAGATAATCAAAGGGTGATTGGTTCCCACTCACCCTCCTAATCCTCGTAGGAGTTGAGGGGTGTGATCTATGGGCAAACACTCGGACCGATGTTACTTTATTTTTTTTATCCTTTTAGATTTTTTTTGGAAGGTATGCAGAAGCTGGGGCTTCTGCATAGAGTGTGAGATGGCTGGAGTGCGTCTTTACCAATCTTAATTATGTCGGGGCCTTTTAATTCCCTTAATTATTATTTTTAATTTAAAAAACTACACTCCATTATCCTACAATTTGCCAAAATAATTAACTAAATGCTAAACTCATAACTCTCATTATGATATTAAGAATATAAATATTTAATTTATTTTAATAGATGAGAAATGAATGGTTTGGAATATACTGAATATTTTTTTAGTGAATTTAAATTTTTTTAGAAATAAAGTCAAAATTTGAAATGAACATTTAATCAATAATTCAATCCAAAAAACAATATATCAATTTCTAAGTGAGATTTAAATTAAAAACTATGAAATAATTTATGTTTGCAGCTCCAAAATCGTGAGATAAAAGAAGAGTTATGATCGCCACTGCAAGTTTGATTCATAATATAATGATTGATTACTTAATTTAGACAAGCTTTAAATAAAGGAAGTTTTATATTACTCATATAGATAGTCAAAGTCAGCATACCACACTACTAAAAATCATTATGAGCTGAACATAATATTAAATTTTTAGTGCTCGGAAGATATCATATCTCAAATCTTTAAGAGATAAAGGGCTAAATCTTGAACATTCTCTGAATAAAGTCCTAAATAAAATAAGGGCAACTTAAAAAATTTAATAATCCCTTGTCGTCAAACAAGCAGTCTCAAAATGCTGATTTATTTAGATATAAATATGCAATGAAGTATGTTGCCACCTTCAAACACTTATTATACTATTAAGAGGAAGCTTGTATAAATCGTTCAAACTCTTGGGTTGAGACATTTCCAAGAGAAGGACGAGTGAATTTACTATATTTTAAGACAGATTTCAAGAGTTGATAGGATTTAAGATAATTAAGATTAAATTAAGATTGCTCATTTTTCTTAATTAATTTGATATAAATGTCTTAATTACATTAAGCCAGTAATTAATTATAATTTTTAAATTTAGGAAGCAAAAATTAATGCAGAATTAATATTTTGAGAAAACATTGACAGAATACAGCTAAATCGATAAATTGAAACAGTTTGAGACATCTCAGATTGAATTAGAGAAGCAGAGAGATACTCATCTCAGAGAATATTATGTAAATTCTCTTCTTTCTGAAGGAGGAGAGCTGGCGACAGTTAAAAGAGAGAGAAAAAGCACTTATGCTGGAGCTATTACCAGAACTCATCGTCAAGGCCAAACTAATTTTGTTATCAATAAATTATTAAAATGAAAAGAGTTTAGAGATAGAAGAGTTTAAAATCCACCAAACCTCTTCCGAAATCACAAAGTTTCTCAGTAAATTCATATTAAACCAAGTAACGAAGCACAAGCTTAAATCTATGAAAGATGTCTTTAAAGTTCAGTCCTCAGCAATGTGAAGGAGAGATCACTGATAAAAAGTTTTTTATAAAACTAAAGATTCTTAAAATTAGAAGCTAAAAACTCTATAGGGAATGACTCTAATGGGCAGTCAATAAGTAGGTGTAAATATTCAATCATAAATAGCATCATCATACTCGAGAGAGCTCATGGAGATTCCTTAGTAGTCTCGGAATGATTTTATTTAAAAAAATATACTCGAATAATAATTAGAGCCTATTATATTTTTTTAAACCTCAAGACCACATGCTCAGAGATCCATTGGTCTAACATGTTTTGAATGATACACAATTTTAACTAGCAATCCAGAGCTAATCTCACAATTAAATCGAGGCTATTTGTGATTTCGCTCCTTATTACAACTATGAGATCTTAGAAGTAGGCCATTAGCTACTTCAGAGCGCAGTGATGCTCTTATCCACTCGCCCAAACTCATAGTAGGCACTTGACCTCGTAAATTATATTTTTCTAAATTAGCCAGATTCATTATAGTAATATTAAGACGAGCTATTAAAGTTTGATAGAGAAAAAGTCGGAGTTGCTCAGCTCATGATGGCCACTTGTAATAATATCATTAAAATCAATTCTCAGGTAATCAGACTGCTTCCAAACATATTGATGGTTCTAAATAGACCATTTATTCAGCTCATAAAGAAGATTAAGGGCTGCTCTTAATTAGAGATGTCCCTATTCCTCTAGTTCGGGATTTCATCTACATTTGATCTCTTTCCTAATCTTTAACTTATAGTCAGTTGGATAGCTTTATAATAAGAATGAACGAGCTATTCATAACTTTTCAAATATTTTCAGCCAAATTTCTGTTGAACCTAAAATTTTAAATCCTCGTTGGCTTTGCAATTTGAGTCGTATAAGATCACTTGCTGAAGATTTTATCGTCATAAGTCATGAAAAGGGTTGTAAAGGGCTAAAGTAAATCATCAATGATTTTATAAGAGCTTTCTTAAGTTAGCGTGATAAGCATAGAGCATTTCCTAAATGGTTGACGATCTTACAGATCAAGATGGATTAAGGTTTGTAAAGGAGTTTTTTGCTCTAAATAAAAGCTTATATCATGCGAAAATTATTGAATTTGCAAGAATTAGTGAATTTTTTGAGAAATTTAATGTAATCAAGAATAATCTACTAAACTGAATCGTATATCAATAGGAATAAAATTTTAGCTATTATTATCTCCTGAGAAAGATTTGATTCAAAACCATGACGTGAGAGGAGATCATGAGAGAATCCATTTCGATAGCAATTCACTTTGACCAGTGTCATTCAGTATAATCATTTTAAATCCAGTTGAGTATTAAAGGATCTAAACTTGGAAATGGGAAGCAAAAACTTATAAAAGACTTTCTATTTATCTTTGTTAATTTGGGATTATTATTGATCTTCTTAAGTCTAGAGGGGTTTTAAAAATTAAAATTGGATTTGTCATTTGTATATATTTATGATTATTGTTGCTATCATCCTATTCTTTTTAAGGATGTGCTACTGAAAGATAATTTGATGATCCTTATTTATAACTTGAATTGTTTTTTTTTTTAAGTTTTATTTCTACCTCCTTCAGCTAAGATTCCTAAATTTTTTTTTAAATATCCTTCATTATAGGAAAGGACAGTAAAAGTAAATCTGTGATACCTAAGAATCTATTTAATGCAGATCTCAAACTTATTTCAATTACTAATCTCAATCAACATACTCACATGACTCACCAAACTAATTAGATTGAGCATTAATAAACTAAAATGACTCACATGACTCACCACTTTTAAATATAGCAATTACTTCAAAATCAATATGCTCGATACAACAATCAATGATACAATATATTCAGGATTTCATCCAAATCAAATGACTCACATGACTCACGATGATTAAATATCATCCAATATAACTGACTCACGCGACTCACGATATTTTAATCACTCTCAATATACTTGACTCACGCGACTAACAAACTTTAATCACTAATATCTAATCAAACTATGATAAAACTATTCAAGTGACTCATCTGACTCACCAAATATAATCAATCTCAAATATCAAATAGAGATGAATAACGAAAATAAGAAACAAGCAACTCTTGGAGGAGACTGCTACAATCTAAAGGACCTGATATTAAGCAAGAGATATCGTGATGGGCAAGCATACATAGACGCTCTTGTTTACTTCAGCTACAAGCAGATTTCTCAACTCACTGGAATTAGTGTGACTGAAGTAAAAAAAGGGTTTTT
>JAJKFJ010021436.1:0-36380 GCA_027382625.1 Tetmemena sp. SeJ-2015
TAAAAAATGTAAAAATTGAACAAATATGCTTATTTAGACTTTCATTTCTTTTAGAATTCATAATGAAGGCCCTCAAATTTTCACATATTAAATTTGTTAAATAAACTCAAATTTTAATGAAGCCAAATGATCCAATCTAAAAAACCATTAAATCAATCTAGTTAAGAGACTAGTATAAGTGATTTCAATGATGGCCACAAATAGCAAACTTAGAACTACGATATCTCATCACAGAAAAATGATAGCATTATAAACCAAAGTGATTCTTTATCTACGCTTCAAGATCTATCATTTGATATATTAATATAGGAGTTTAAATTTTTTCGATTTTCGGAATTTTCCTTTTTTAGATTTGTGAATCTGCGTTGTCTTAATTAAGTCTCTTCTGTAATTTTGGGAAGCGTGTATTCAATTTTAAAATGATCATTAATATCATTCACTTTTTATCAAAAGTATAAATAGGTTATGGGTTTATTTTTACAAAAGAAGATTTAAAAAAGATTTCTTATCGAAATATTTTAAATTTTTTAAAAAAAAAAAAAAATATAATTTAAAAAAGAAAGAAGTAAAATGATGGAATAAACAATTTATATTTCTAAATTATTTCAAATTACTTTACTTTTAAATAAAAAAAATTTAAAAAATAAACTGGGATAAGAGTAAAGATATTGAGTCTCTTTTAGCATATTTTTTTTTTTTTTAATTTTAAAATTTTACAAAAAATTGTTTTTATCTTGGTTTTTAACTATAGGTTAATTTTAAACTTTATATGGATTATTATAAAAATTCACCCAAAAAGAGACTATTTAAACTTTTGCCTAAACTTATTTTTACTAAAATTTTATATTTATTTTTTCCCTGAAAGTTTTTTGATAAAAATTTATTAGTAGGGGTAGATGAAAAATTTAAATTTATTAAAATTATCTTTTAAAAATTATTTTCATTATCTTTTTTAAACATTGAAGGAAAAAAAATTTTTATCTTTTATAAAAATGTTTTAAAAAAAATTTCTCTAAATTTTTTCCCAATAAAGAAAATAAAATTTTTTTTTTTTTCAAAAAAGCTTTAAATTAAATAGATTTTAAAAAAAATTTTACTTAAAAAAATTAAATTTAAAAATTAAAAAATATTATTTTAAAATTTTTTAAAAAAAAAGAGTAACACCCTGGAACAATGACATTTATATTCTAATAATTTATTTATAGAAAAAAATTATAAAATTTCTTTAATTTTCTCTTTTTTAGAAAATTAATTTTTTTTAACAAACAAATATAATTAAAATTTTATTTACTCTTTTGATTGATCTAAAATTTATTTTTTAATTTATTTACAATAAATTATTAAAATATTTAAATTTAAATTTAAAAAAACAAAATTTTTTTTAAAAAATTTAAAATTATAGTTCATTTTTTTAAAATTTTTTTAAAAAAAAAATTAATAATTTTTTTCTATTTAAATTTAATTTTTAGAAAAAAGAAAAGTTTAACAAAACTTAATTTTTACGAGAACATTTAGAGTCGTCTTTCTTTAAAAATGACCCGGTTAACCTTTTTATTAAGAAAGCTTTTCTAAATTTTACTTTTTAAAAAAATTGAGTTGTTTTATTAAAAAAAAAAGAATGTAGAAAAGATAAGCAAAAATTAAAAAAAAAAATAAAGTTAAATTTAATGATTAATTAATTTATAAATTCAGTTTTAAAAAAATTTTTTATAATTTCACTAAAATCCTTGCAAAGAATGGAAGATGGGAAATAAAAAAAATAAAATTTTTTTTTGAAATATGAATAAACCTGGTTGTTCTTTTTTTAAATTTGTGAGGTTTAAAACTTTAGAAATTTTTGTTTATAAAGATTCAGTAATAACTTGAAGACGAAGTTATGTCAGATGAAGAAGATATTCCTTAATAAAAGGCAGAGCCTGAAAAGCCATAAGAAGAAATAGTTCAATTCAATCCCGAAGAGCCTGTAGAGCAAATAGATAAGGAAGTAGATTAAGCGTAAATCAATACTCCCCCAATTTAAAAGGAAGAAAAAGCACATGTAGAAGAGGAAGTTAAAGTAAAAGCAGTACCTGAAGAAGAGAAAGGAGAGAAAAGTAATTAGAATGTGATATAACTTTCAATTTTAGAATTAATAGCCCAAAAACTCGCAGAAAATCCATATGTGAAAAGCCTTTAAAAGGATGATGTAAAAGATAAGGCAAAGGTATAAGCTAAGAGAACTATGGATTAGATTACTAAGAGCGATGAGAGATCAAGGTCAAAGAGTAAAGAGTCTCAAAAATCAAGAAAACGTGGAAGACCCAGAAAAGTCATAGCTGATAATACATCCATTGAAGAGTATTTTGATGAAATACCGAAGTGAGTTCAAAAAATGAGGGAGAAATCATTTGCTAATACTTACAAAGAGTTTTCTGAAGATGAATTAGAGATGGATGAGTACTTGAGAATAATTACTCTAAAGCAATAAGGCCTTATGAGGAAAGGCAACGAAAGAGGAATGAGAGACAATCATAGAGGGAGAAGATGATTTCAAAATTAATTTCTTAAAAAACTTAACCCCATTCTATATATATACAATGAATCATCTTATAGATTCATTATATTAGGGATATATTGGTGAGTATAATCAGAAGTCTTCATCTTCATTTCTTATATTCATTGAGCTCATATGATTTAAAAGCTGCTCATTTTCTGATCTAAGTCTTCTCATTTACTCTTCCATTTACGCATGCTACTGAATAGATCTCTTAGCAGAAATAAGGAAGCCTTATTTATCTCTTTTGAGAGCTTCTTCCTCTTCTTTTACTTCTTCCATTTAGCTGTAAGTACGCTTTCTTCTAGCTGATTCCTTAATTAAATTCACAGCTTTTCCTCTTTCAGCTATATAAGTTATATATACAATCAATTATTACTGCTAAAAGATAGGCATCTAGATAATGCATCTACAAATTCTGGCCTCATTTCTATAACAAGATCTCTGTTATGCTCTAATTTATTCTTCCTTTCGGTCATAACTTAATCAATTTTTCGCTAAAAGCCTTCTTAATCTAATGTATATAGAAGATTGCAGATCCATTATCTATCTAAATGAACCCAATCTCTTTCATCAGGAAGGTATTTAAGTGATCTTGGCTTTGCTTTAGCGAAATCAAGAAAGTCTTATACAGTAAGGCCATCAACTTAAGGTACTGCCGCAATCTTTACTTGATCACGCTTTAGATACTATATAAGATTGAATAAAGTGAGTAAATCAATTACTTCTTTTTAAGCCCTCAATATTTACTTCAGAAAATAGATATTTGTGGAATCAGATTTGGGAAGAAATGCCTAACAGTCTTAAGTAAGGAAATTATAGAGCTCTCTTTTGCTTTTGCATTTAGCTGAAAGCTCACTTATGCTTATGCTTTATAATATAGTTGAATCCATAATTAGTATTAATATACTTCTATAGTGAGCCTTTATATACTGCAGATATGATTCAGGAGTTGCTATATACTTCCTAATTTAGAAGTTTATTAAGAGCTTAAGGAATTCCTTTGGTGCTAATAAGATTTCTCTATAGAGATTTCCTCTAGAGAAGAAAAGAATTCCATAATAACATCCTAAATAAGCATTATAATAGTAACAAAATTAATATGCTTAATTAAGCTAAGAAGATACAATATAATATGGGTGACTCATCTTTTTCATCAGATTCCAATTTATCAAATGATAGTTCATCAAACTCTTCAAATTAGGCTAATCATAGTGAGAATTATGTTACGACAAATATGCTTCATCAATTAAATCTCACTGTATCTGACATTTTAATAGAAGATGTAACAACAAAAGACATTCAACGCTTCTATTAAAGAGTATTGAATAGACTTGAATAAACTCAATTAGCAAACTTCATTATAGATCCACTAGCTTAATTTCTTAAATACAAAGATGATTCTGAAGTAGACACTCTAATAGATGGCTAGCAAGTAAAGTAATTAGCCTCAAAGATTTTAAAGCTTTATGTGGCTTATAAATAATCTGAATAGTAGCCTTAATCAGGTAAAAAGGGTGATCCTAATATAGACTTCAAGAGACTTGAAGCAAGAGTCTATAATAATCATAGATAGAGCAGAGCTATTAAACTTTTTGATAATAAGCATGCATATGAGAGCTTTATTCCTAAGAGAATTCAAAAGAAAAGAAGAAAAGAGGATGATAAGGAATATAAGTTAATTAGATTAGAAAGACTTTGCAAGAATCTTTATCTTAAAGAGAATTTAAGTTAGAAGTAAGTTTAAAAGAGACTTGGGGTATCAATGTTCTAAGTCTGATAGATGCTTGAACTTCCAGAGAAGATTCCTAAATTTAGAATGTTAAAGAAGAATCATCATAAGAAATTTAAGAAGCTTCATGAAAGAGGATAAAGCCATATAGTTTAGCTTCTTAAAAATACAGCTTTTCCACTTCATTCATCTGATATTCAAACTAGCTTAATAAAGAATGTACAACTACATCTTTCAACTTAGATGATAAGAAGATATTTGAAAGAAGAATTAATGCTCAGTTTTAAATAGATAAAGTAAATAAGCAATCTTCATAATAATAGAAGTAGTAAGATGCAAAGACAGTATGCATCAAGTAAATTCATAGAGTTATTAAGTGAAGGGAAAAGACTTATTAATATAGATGAATCTTGCTTGAGTGAAACATTCTCTAGAAGGAGAGGATGGACAGGTCCTTACATAAAGAATATGGTTACTAACTCTCAAAGGCTAATAAAAATGAATTTGATAATTGGAGTATCTAGCAAAGGAGAGCTTTTCTATACTGTGAATAGAGGCTCAACGAATAATAATTCATTCCTTTACTATATATGTAAACTATGCTTAACCATGGATAGAATAGATAGAGACTGGAGATCAAATACTGTATTAGTGCTTGATAATGCTAGATATCACAGGAGCAAAGAATTGATGTCTGCATATAATTAATTGAAGCTCTCTATATTATTCCTTGGTCCTTATCACTTCAAGTAAGCGCCAGCTGAGCTCATGTTCTCATGGATTAAAAGCAAGAACTTGAATCCTCTCAATAGTAGAGCTGCATCTAGGTAAGTTAAATGCGCTTAATTCATTTAGATGCTAATGGCCTGCATTCATGAAAGAAGTAGGGATGACTATTAGCAGAATTAATCAAAGCTTTATTAAGCGCTGCTTTGATCATGTCCTTACTGCGGCATTAGAATCAATATGTTTAAAAAACATTTGAGAATATATTCATTTTCATTAATAAAATTCATTTTATCTTCTTACTCTTTTCATTTTTTGGGGTTTCGAGGTTGGTATGGGGTTGAAATCAATTCATTTGAAATATAATGATATTCAATTTCTAAATATAAGTTCTCTCATTTATCATAATGAAATAAATAAATATAGTTATGACTAATTTTGCTGACTTAATATACAGAATAAAGATATCTTTTATCATAAATTTATTTAGTAGAATTTAGCTAAAACAATTATCCCATTTAAATAAATTGATATGAGTATTCATAGAGATAATTAATCAAGTAAATATCAATATCATTATCTTGTTTTCATTTCATTTGCAATTAAATTAATCAATTTTCAACTTATATATGCATTAAAATATATAATTTCTTATAAAACTAGTTTATAAATAGCAAAAACCCCAAATTTTTAAAAGTATAGGAAAGAAAATTGATAACTTTTAGTTAATTCAGAATCAAATGAAATGTATATTATAAAAGCTTTATAAACTTACTTATTGATTAACCTATAAACTATACATTATACTAATGGATTTAGAGATTATAATTTAAAAGAACTTCTAAACTTCATCATGTAAGACATTGTTATATATAAGTTGAAAAAATATATCGGTATCATATAAAGTTACAATTCTTTTATATATTTACTTTATTCAATATAAAATTCATGAGATCGATATCGTGATTTGTAAAATAAGATAATAATATGATAAGCAGATAATCATCATGCAGAAAGATTATAGAATATAAGGATTAAATAGCAGAAGAATAAATATAAGACTTTTAATGAACTTATACATTCAAATTTTGATAGTTACTCTATTCTTATAGAGAAGTGTAATAGCATTTATAATAGATAATTCTATAGGTTGCTCTATGATTAAGGTAGAAGTATCTCAGGATCTTTAAATACATTATATATTCAGCATTGAAATACTATAGTTTAATAAAATAGCAGGTTTCATTATTTGAAGAATCATATTCAACGCTAATATGATCTCTTTATATTTAGAAATTCTGAAATAAGATAGGCTTTGGGTAATTAATTAATGAGCCTCAATAATTTATGTTATAGATAGATGGTCTCTTATTCATAGTAACATATGAATTGATATAAGTATATAATGCTCTTTGGATATACAGCTTGAAATTCTTCATTCTATTCTATTAATACTTGAGAGGAATTCAATATAGATAACATAGTTATATCAATTAAAATGAGATATTTACTTTAGATAGCTAAATTACTTTAAAAATCTGAGCACTAGACTACTTAGATATTTGCCAAATATCCACACTCTATATTATAAGTATGTATTATTACTCTCTCCTATGTATACTTGAGAGTTGCTGTATCTTTGGCGAGAAGAATAGACTATGATATCTTTATAGATAAAATGGATCATAAGAGAAAGCTATATGAAAGAATATTAATTTAGGTTTTTCTATCACTTAGCCATAGATTATCCTAAGCTTATTATGAAACTCACTTACTTCACTATACAATACCATTTGAGAATCTTTAATTATTATTGAGAAGATAATCAATAAATTCGCTTTCTTATATCATACTCTTCTTATCTAAACAAATTTTGATAAATATGATTAGCATTAATAAGTAAATTTAATAATTCATTGTTATATATCATATGATGTATCTATTCCTATTAATTTTTCAAAGATTTCCTTTGAGAAGTGAAAAATAGAAATATATTGAACTTGATATATGGTTTAATTAAACTAATTGATAGTAATACAAGAGTCATATTGATAATAGTTGTTCGATGATAGTTTTACAAATTAATGAGACAGTTTATAACTAGTATAAAAGTTGCATATATAATTCATAACATTTAAGAAGCTCATGCTGAGATCAAATAAGTTATATCGAAAAAGATTAATTTAATCTAACTCACCCTAATTAAGATAGTGAAACTTATTTCATTGCTAATATTGACTCCTTAAAGTCTATAAGAGTCGCAAAAAGCTTATAAGAGTTGAATATAATACTAATTTATTTAATTCATTCGATATATTATAGATAAGATAAAACAAGGAAATCTATATATCTGAGTTGTAATAAACAAAAATGTTTCATGAAAAGTTATATTTAAATGTGATATTTGAATTATCTATTGAAAAAGAGGATTATAATTTAAGAATTGGAAAACTATATATTCATTTAGAACTAATATGAATGTCAATCCTTATAATAAATGAGTTAATATAAAAAACTTAAAAATGTTCAAATCTAAAAAGCTATAGAAAGCATAGGACACTTATATAGTTTTTTTTCTTACAGAGTAATTTCTAATTTATCTTCTTAATGATATTTATAGTTTTTTACTTCTTATTTTCATTATATATTTTATATATAAGATCAATATATGAATGAATCTAATATATGAATAGACGATTTATATATAGAATGATTTATATTAAAATATAATATATTTATTATATATATAGATTTTAATAGTAAAATTTTAGTGCAAAAAAGTACCAAAAAAGTGCTAAAAAAAGTCATTTTTTCAGATTTTCATCAAATTTTATTGCATAGATAGATGGGGCATAGGCGATTTATTTTTGACATACCTGAGGGATTTTGGCGGAAAAGCCTAGAAATGGGTGAAAAATGGTGATTAATGCAATTTTTTCCCAGAAAAGTACTGATTTCATCGAAAAAAATTTTGTCCTTTCTTAAAACTGAGTGCATAGACAGATAGAGCATAGTCGATTTATAAGGCGGTCGACTTCGTCCGACAAGAAATTCGCACGGGAAGGCCTTCAAAAATGCAAAATAAAGTGAAAAAAACGCATTTTTTCGCCATTTTTTACACATTTTTAGCACTTTTTTCGCCATTTTTAGCACTTTTTTAGCGATTTTTATCACTTTTTTCATCAAATTTTGCATAAAAAATGATAAAAAATTGTTAATTATTTTAATATTAAAATTCATAATTTATATTTAATTTAATTAAATAATCATAAAAACTATATGAAAAATGTAAAAATTGAACAAATATGCTTATTTAGACTTTCATTTCTTTTAGAATTCATAATGAATGAGCCTCAAATAGAATTTCACATATTAAATCTTGTTAAATAAGAGCTCTAGATTCTAATGATATGTTCCATATATGTTATCTCGATAGTCTGAAAAAAATCCATTAAGATCTAATCTAGTTAAGAGACTAGTATAAGTGATTTCAATGATGGCCACAAATAGCAAACTTAGAACTACGATATCTCATCACAGAAAAATGATAGCATTATACAACCAAAGTGATTCTTTATCTACGCTTCAAGATCTATCATTTGATATATTAATATAGGATGTTTAAATTTTTTCGATTTTCGTGAATTGTCCTTTTTTAGATTTGTGAGATCTGCGTTGTCTTAATTAAGTCTCTTCTGTAATTTTGGGAAAGCGTGTATATCATATATAATGATTTTAAAATATCTATTCACTATTTATCTAAGTATATAGGTTATGGGGTTTAATATAAAAATGACCGGTTATAATTTTGTTAGAATTGTAAAGAATTGAATTTATATTTATTCTAATTTTTCCAGCTCAAGTATAGTGAAAATGTTGAAAAGATGAGTGCAGATTATGGTATGCTCCGATGCCGTGAGGAAACAGGAGAACTTCTCAAGTCATAACGAAGTAGAGTGAGTAAGTTTTAAGACTTTCATGCTGCATTCCTGAAGTCAATTTAAAGGGTTTTGCCAAATTCTTTTTTCCTCATAATGAAATTAGAAGGTGCCACTTATAAAAAAAGTTTGCATGTTTAGCAAGAAGTCTTTAGAAATTCTTTCTGCCTCCAAGTTTAACCACCATGGTGATGTACAATATTTATGAGAAGCACTAAAAAGGGGAAAGAGAAAAACAGAGCAAGAGAGGAGAAGGGTGTCAATCATTTCAAATTCAATCTTTTTCCTTGCTTTTTATATGTAAGAGATGAAATGCTCTACAGTCTTAAAAGTGGTATCATTGACTGCGTATGATCTCAGATGGAATTATTAAGGTTACACATATCTTTTATTTATACTCTGAAAGATTTTAAGCCCTCATTTATGGTTAAATTATTAAAAATTACGACACAAAATTTTCCCTTCCTCTTGGATTCAACAAACTTTGATTCCTAAAAGATAAAGCTTTAAATAATTATGAAACTAATCTCCGAGTATTTTATCTTTAAATCTTAGTGAAATAGAAGATAGCATAGTTATTATGTAGTTTATATATGTGTATTTGTTAGTAATTCTATTTCTCTAATTTAAACTTTAATTTATTATATTCCTATTTCTCATCAATTTAATCCTTTTTTAAATATTCAATAATATTATTTATGAATGAGACTCTCTGTTTTATATATGATTTATAATGAAGGCACATATTAATTTGAATGAAAGAGTATTTTACAAGACTTACACTCTTGAGGAGATGAACTATGAACAGGCTTTTATACAACTTCGGAGATGAAGTACACTCTAATACTAATCCTTTAAAGCAACTGGATTTATTTATAAAAACACAGCTTTAAATAAAGAAAGCTTATTAGGATCAGGGAGTATTAACAGAGAGTAATGTAAAAAATGATCTTTCATCTGCACTTCTTTTGCTTCACTAACAGTTTAGACAGAAAACTTAAGATGATGATATTTAAGAAATTTTTATCAAATGGATGAAAAGGTTAAGGAGAGATATTAGGATACTGGGCTTTAAATCATTTTACTAGTCCTGATTTCATACAACAGAGAAAACAATCTCTCCTAAAGATAGCTTTAATTACTGCTTAAAGTAGACTAGAAATTATTTAGAATTTATATTGGAGATTTTAAGCAAACTAAATGCTTATAACCTATTAAAAAAAGCTTTATTTTCATTTGGGAGAAAGAAATATTTAATTTTCATATTAAATAAAAAGAGATATTAAATTATTAACAACTAAAATCAATAATAAAATACTAATTTATTTATTAGTGAGAGAACTTGAAAATGTATTTTATATATATTTTAATAAGAATTCTTTAATTTATATTTTTGCCTAAATTGTGATAAATTTTATATTGTGGAAAGGAATTAATTATCTCTTATAAGCATACAATCTTTATTGTGAGAAAACATAAATGAGGGTAATTAAATTATTGATTTTAATATGTAAAATGAACCCTCAGTTATAATGCTATTTTTATTTCTATTATTTTTATACATTACGAAAATTAGATTATCAGGCTCACCATATTTTGTTAATTCTGTTTTAGAAATTCTGTATTTTATTTAATTTTAGTAAAAATTAATAAATTTCTTCCTTGAATTCTAATGTAAAAAAATATCAAACCAAATTTCAGAACATATTATTAGATCATAATCCCTAATGCGACTTAAATTATTAATTTTTTGTTAAGCTTTTCAAACTCGCATAATCTTTAGTAATAAAAATGTTCGCACTTTCATATAATTATGGTTAGCTCTAATATTTTTTAAATTATCTTAAAATTTTGTCTATCATGTTTATTTTACGAAAACCATATTTTGCTAATACTGCTCTCAAAAAAAGTAACTATTTTTAAATTGCTCTGAGCTGCGCAGCGCTAACAGGTTTTAGAATGAAATCGTCCATTCCAACTTAAAAGCATTCATCCTTAAAAGTTTGATTTGTGTTTGCTGTCAGGGCTACAATATTTATCTTAATATTTTTAAAAAAATTAAATTTAAAATAAGTTGTCAATTTTTCCGAAAATCTTAAGATTAATTATTCAAATTTAATTTTTCCTTTTTTATATAAGGGGGCATTTACAGTCCATAAATATAAATTAGTTTCACTTTTTAAATCAAAAATTTTTAAAAATATCATTATTATTTTAAAATTTGTAAATTTTTAATTTATTTTTAAAATTTCTAAGCCCCTCCCCTTGGTTTTTTTCCAAAAAAATTTAATTATACGAATTTTTTAAATAAAAATAAATTTTAAAAAACTCATTCAATAAATTCAATAGGTTGAAAATGTTATCGTCTACTACTATAATTTAAGGCCCGAAGTCAAATTCTAATCTAATGGACTGGATACATATTTTTCAAGAGTGTCGATTAAATTTTAAAATTTGACCTCTTTAATTTTTTTTAAAAATTTATTTCTTATATCCTATTTTTTAAAATTAATCTTTGGTTTTATTACAGCTGCTGAGTTAGTATATGGGAAAAAGTCTGTTTTAATCTATTGAGAGTCGAGAGACAAACAGAAAGAGGAATAGAGGGGCATTTTCCCACTCTCCTCATCTTAATTCTCCATTTAGCAATTTATATCTTGGAACGAAAGAGGCTCTTCCTCAACAAGCCGGTCTGGGGTGACACACAAAGGGGATTATATATTTTCTTCTTAAAGTTTAATCTCCTCAGCCTTTGATTGAATACGAGTGATATAAAAGTTTATAAATTTATAAAACATTCTCTTTCTCAAGAGCTTGAATTGTGAACACGAATCTAGCTCCTTGGTCATAATCTTCATCATAGTAAATTTCCCCTCCGCAAGCTTGAATTATTTTTCTACAATGTGAACCCAAGCCAAACCTTTGTGTTGAGTAAATGAGTGGCTTCTACTTTCCAAAAAGGTAAAAATTTCGGCCCATCCTCTTTTGGCACGCCCACACCTGTTCAGCTACAGATATTTGTAAAGTCTGAGTCTCAAAGATGAATAGAGGAATTAATTAAGAACACCGCATTGATTTATAATAAATAATATGAAACATTAGTAATCACCACATGAGTACACTATTCAACCAATGAAGTCAAGATTAAGATTGACCTCACTCCATCTACTAAGAGCAAAATAATTTTGGTGCTAAATATTAAACCACCCTTCAGCAACCTTTCTGAGCTCTCCTAATATGATAATCTAAGGATAATATAGAAAATCTTAATCGCATTGATTAGAATAAAATAATCTAGGAATAAAATTGATTTGAGAAACATCACTGTGCTAAGCCACATTTTTAATAATCCTAATAAAAAAGCTGCAAGTTATTCAGCCTAAATATTAACTATCTTGAGATACCAAATGAGGACTCAACAACTTATCCTTGTATCCTCGGTTTAGGTCACATCGGTATTTTAGCTACTCATTATTCCTTTTAATGGATTTTACTTGTTCTGAGAATACGGGATTCTTAGTAAAGGTGATATAGGAACAGGCAGCTCAAACTCAAAAATTGCGTTACTCTATCAAATTCTGGAATCATCAGACTTCATGCATTTATCAATTATGATATTCAGCATTTCTTACCTTTGTTGTAGTAAACTAGAAAGCCTAAAATATTTTCTAACTCATCAGAATTTATTGCTAAGCATATCTTTTCGGCAATCAGTTAACCTTTTTAATTCAAGCTAGTGTTCTAAATTTAATTTTCAATTTGAATAAAATAGTCGCTACACAGACGCATTCTAGATCACATTGCCATTTCATGAAGTTTCTTTTGTAATTCTTGCGAAATGGAATTTAACAGAGGTATTTCATAGGTTATGCATTTAGAATTACCTCATAATGTTTAAGCTTTTTAGAAAGATTCATAATAATTATTGTGACTCTTTGCTCGTCAACCAAATACTTTTGGCACTGAATTATCAATGTTGAATAACCAGATTTGCTTTCCTCAAGATATCTAAAACATAAACTTCAAATTTTATGGAAAAGAGATATTTTTCGAGTCCGAAAATAAAATTTTATTTTCCTAAAATAGGTTTTATTAATTAGAAATGAGTGAGAATCGTTCTGCAGAATTGAGTGGGGGTCACTTTTTAAAACTTTTGCTGGTAAGATTTTATCGTTTATGAAAAAGTCTCCTATAAGAATCAATTTGAAGCCTATCTTAATATGATAGCTAATTCTGTAAAGTTAATAATAATTATATATATTATTAGAGTAAATTTTAATTTAATTTAATTGATAAAATGAGTCTCTTTAAAAATTAACAATTTTATGATCGCATTACATTTTAATGAATTTTCTCTTTTTTATAACTTGCCGAAATGGAAATTTCACCACGAGAGGTAAATTTCATAGAGTTAGTGACATTTATATTACCACATAATTATATTATATCTTATTAGACTAGATTCATAATAACTTATTTAACTCTTTGCTCGTCAAACCAAATATCTTTTGGCACTGATTCATCAATATTAGAATAAACACGGATTTGCTTCTCCTAACAAGATATCTAAAACATAAACTTAAATTTTGATAAGAAAATAAATTATTTTTTAGCCAAAAAATGAAAATAATTTAAAACTATTATTCCATAAAATGAGAGATTTTATTAAATTTGGAACTTTTTTAAACGCTTTTCTTGAGTTCAGAATATTATAAACAAAATTTAATTGAAATAAGTACACTCCTTATCAAAGAATTCAAATTCAAAAACCTAAAATCCGTAATATGAATAAGTAAGAGTATGAATAATTAATTTATTAGTACTTATTTACTTAGGAGGTAAATTATTCAATTAGAAAGTTAAAATTGAGGACCCATGATGTGTTAACAAAGATTTTTAGCGTTTGACGACAGTGAAATTCGATGGCCATTACTCAACGTCCTTGCTAGGAGCGATTGTTCCCGTAGAGCGATTTAATTTGTAATATATAGTTGATTAGTGTAGAGTGCAGAATTGAAGTTGGTTTTGGTGAAGCTTGAAGCCATACGAGAAAAATAAAACTCCCCAATTTGTATATTCTGACCCTAGATTAATGATACCTTTCTTCGAATCATAGGGCTCAAAAACAAGAAATGATCGTGGCTAAATATGCAAGAAGAGATAATGGGGAGATTTAAGGCTATTCTATTTTTTACCGATTTGTAGTCTCCTGCTGAGATAGAATTTCAGAATACTCTACTGACATTTTTCTCCACAAAGTCATCTAAAGGTGTCAATTAATACCAATAACTTCCTTGACCTAACTGAAAGCCTAGTTTAAATTTCTCCTATAAGTTTCACAGGAGCTTAGCGTTGTCCAATCAATAGCAGAAATTTGAGAAGTTGCTAGCAGGAGTGTTATTAAGATTGAGTTTTTCTTATTGCTCTATCCTAATCTATATGGTAGGTCACAACCACTCGTGACATCATGGGTTGATAATTATTACCAGAGGTGGTTTTTCTAATTACACATGTATTTATACCCTTATGGTTTACTACTTAATTCTGTTTAAATTCTTAACTTCTTACCTATGAGGTCATCGATTGCTTATCTGAAATTTATTGAGGTGGTTTGAATGCTAAACTTGCCATTTTATATTTAAAAGAAGTCAAGGATGTCATTCACCAAGAATACTTAAAATAAATTATTAAATCAGAATAGCAGAATCTTGGAAGAGTTATTGATTGTTTTTAACTGCTTAAGACCTGCTGGATCTGATATGAAATATTCCAAGTTTTCAACTAAACCAAAAACTTATTTTAATACATTTTATTCTAAGCCTGATATAGCGTTAAGGGGTGTGCGCATGTCATGGGAGAAATAAAACTAATATATGTGAGACAGTGGCTGTGATCATCTCGAAAAAGTTCTTTTCCATTTTCATTTTTTCGTATCGCACAAATTGAGTGAGACTATTGAATAGAACTAAAGTAATAAATATATTCAAAAGTTAATAAAATGTTTTTGCAAAAGTCGCAGGCTGATCCTCAAAATGAATCTCCTGAACAATTATACTCACTATTTCTGAATCACTCTTCTAACCTTTGTCATAAATAAAATTAATTAAAAAACGAAGCATATAAATATTATCACTGGCTTTAAGATAATCATGAGATAGGTTTGCACTTATATCATAATTTTTTTATTATCAAAGATGCATTCATAAAATTAAATGATAATCTTCTTTCTAGATTTATTTTCCATGATTCTATTATTGATAGCTTAGCTTTCGGTTAGCTGCAATATGTAAGGACATCTATCTATCTTTTATAGTTCTTGGGAATGGAGGATTCTCATTATAGTTTAGATTTTATCTCAAATCTTTGATTAATTTAACTAACAAATATGAGTTTCAGTTTATAATTACTAAAAATAGGATAATCACCTCGATCTACAATTTTATTGATAGCCAATCCATAATATATTTTTAGGTACATTGCTATATATCTTTATTGTAGGCCTCAGTATTGAAATATGATGAACGCTAACTCCCAAAGAACAAATATTTTCTTCAATTAAAAAATGCTCTTAAATATTAATTATATATCGAATGATAGACAAATAATTACAGATTATTAAACTTGCACTAACTCTTAACTTCATTTTATATAATTTATAATTTAATTCTACATTTTAATAAATTCTAGCAAAATTAAACATGTCCATTCTATTTGGGAGAGCAGAGAGTCTTTTGTATTTTTAAAGTTGTTTATATGGATTATTATTTTCGTGAATTGACTCTGAATGTTCTTAAGAATCATCATCCTATATGTTTAAGATTTCATAACATAGCTACTTATTTCCCTTTATAAATGTATAAATATAAAAATGAATATATTAAGTTTAAGTTTAGATAGTATAAGCATTTTTTACCCCAAAAAATGCTTAAAATTCGCTATCATTAAGTTAATTTGCTTGACCAGCTACAAAAGCATATCAGTTCTTTAATTTGCAAAACCTATATATAAATATATATTTAAACTTTTGAATGATGTCTTTTAGGCTGTAGTGCTCTTCCGAAGCAATCTAACTTTTGGATCTCTATTTTACAGTTTGATTTTGCTGCTATCCTTCATCACAATAGCATATTTGGATTTTTCACAGTAAATTAAATCGATTGCATTTAACAATTAATTATTTTGCAATTAAAAAATCAAAATTGTCAAGAATTTAATAATCTTTAAGGAATTCAAGTAGGACAGAAAGAGTAAAGTTCAAAATTAGAAATTACATACTGCCCCTTTCAAATAAAATCTGAGTCATTTCCATTTACATGAAATACAAGACATAAAAAATATTCACTATTTTTTGTTTGATTTGATACATAAAATGGAAATGGCCTCCTTAATAAACTTGTAATTCCTTTATTAGATGTAAAAATCTTCAAGTATAATTATAAAAAACATTAAAAATGTTCAAGAAGAGGATTTATCAAGAGTAATAAAGTCCTGATTCTGTCTAACTCCGTCCTTAAGTTTTTTATCGTTGTCAATATTGCTGTGGATCCTAAAGCTAAGAAAAGTTGTTTCAACCTGTAACAACTACTATACCCGATTGCTTCTGTCTTAATATCAGTTCATACTCCTTCTGTTATTTATTCACTTAAAACTTATTTACAAGTTAGAAAATATTAGAGGAGGTCCTTTCATTAAAGCAAACAAATTATTGATAAACTCAGTGTCTTAGTCCAAGCTAATTTTTTGCAAATATGATTTTCCATTTTTTAATATATTTTTTTATTACTTTAGAACTTCAAGTAAATGCGAATAAAATAAAAAAATAATAGCTCTAAAATAATAAAAAATATATTTACTGTCGATTTATAAAAATCACTTCCGATTCCAGTTATATAGTTATGTTAAGCAAATATTTTGTGTGAAAGTCTTTATTTCAAATTCTTCGCTGATTCATTATAAATAAAATTAATTTGTAGATACATTTTCTTGAGCACACACTTAAATATAAATTGTATAATTAATGAATGAGCTTCTGGAATAGACAGTATTTTAGTCATTTCTTTATTGACTAGCTTAACTTGAGTAAGTTCTAAGTCCAAAAGATAAATAAACAAATAATTTTAAAGCATCATTGGTTTAGGAATGTTCAAGATAAATTACATTATTTTTATATTAGAATGAAGTTCTTATATAATTTAAGATGACATTTTTGAGATCTTTATTGAGTTGTTCATTCTTCTTGAGAGTT
Source organism: Tetmemena sp. SeJ-2015 (assembly GCA_027382625.1). Classification (NCBI taxonomy): domain Eukaryota; phylum Ciliophora; class Spirotrichea; order Sporadotrichida; family Oxytrichidae; genus Tetmemena; species Tetmemena sp. SeJ-2015. The sequence goes on from JAJKFJ010021436.1 coordinate 17,175, forward strand.
AAGAATTCGTTTTTTGAACTACGCTCTATCAGAAAACATACCACAATCGCAAAACAAGCTTTAAAATTTTCATACTAGAAAGTGTATTTTGAATTTCAATAAAAATTAATTATATAAGAAAGTGCTTATTTTTAGTTAACAAGAGCAGACTATAATTAGAAAACAAATACCAAGATCTGTGTTCTTTAAATGAAAGGCATAAAAGTTCTAGTAGCATGCTAAATTAATGATTATAACTTTTCATATTAATCACTTCAAAATATTTTAAAGAAATCTTTGAGATACATTTTAAACAAATTTATCTTTTAAAATTTTAAATTCTTAAGAGAAAAGAAAAAGTAATTAAATTAATTGCATGATTTTATAAATTAATGATCATAGTGACACTTGTAATAATCCAAGAGACATTAAGCAAAATTCCTGTCAAAATGTAAAACTAATAGGACATCGCTAATTGCATAATGGCCACTTGAGTTATTCAAACATAAATATTTTTATTGAAATTAAATATCAAAAACAAAATATGAAAGAAGGAAAAAGGAATTTATTAGAAAATTTATTTATGATTTCTCCTTCGAGAGTGTCAGTAAGAGAAAATTAAAAGCATGCCAAAATTAGGGTTGAATGAAGATTAGTTAGGTAAATATAATGAAATATAAATACTAATAAGTTTGAATTTTAAAGGTAGCCTTTGAATTTGCAATTCAGCAAGATAATTATACCTAAAATAAGGTGATCAGTGCAAATAGAAATAATTTAAGTTTTTAAAATAAAATTTAAAAAACAAAATATAAGTATTCTATTCATATTTGAAAAATCTTTTAGTATATAAAGTTTTATTCTAAATTCAAAAACATATTATATTTACTAAATTAGAGTTTTGTTGTATACTTGATATACTATTATATTTGGCTATATTACGTGCCAAAGCATTGAAGCTATTGCTATGAAAAAAGGAATAAAACTAAATTCTCATTATTTTCGTAAAATGGCAATTCCAGCTCCTAAACTGAAAAGTAAGCGAGCGATTATTGCAAATTTCATATTATTTTGAAGAAACTTTATTAAATACCAATTTTTTAATAGAATTGCAAAGCTAAAGACCAATATTTGTTTCCTCTTTGACTCAACAAACATAAAAGAATATAAAAATAAATGATTATTGTAAAACTAATCTGCCAGGAGTTTATCTTTGAATCTGAGTGATATAAATGAAATCATGTTCTTTTTTCGCAGGATAGATATTTAATTTTGCTTTTACTGATATCGTAATTTTTTATATTTCTAATTTACTCTCATCAATTCTTATTTATTCTTTTATACAATTAATTCAATTATTATTATAAAAAGAAGAAGCATTTTTAAAATAGATTTAATAAAAATAATTTTTAAAGAATTAATGCTTTACAAGACTTATAAAAAACTATAAACAGGAGTTGAAATAAAAATTTGACTTGAGTTACTTACGCCTTCAAAATAACCTTATTTACCTTGACACTCATCTTTTATATAGAAAAATGAAAAAGAAAAATATTTTAAAGAGAGAATAAAAATATAACAAGATTTTCCTTGTGTACTTCTTTTCTCTCTTTATGTGCTTGAAGATTAGCCGAGGGTATTTATTTAAACATGCTACGTTCTTTACAATTCTACATTTATTATAAGGTATAAAATAAATGAAATTAAGATAATTTTAACTATTTCTTAAAGAGCCTTAGAAGTAATTGAGAATTTGCAAATTAAGATCTAGATGGATAAAACCCAAAAGATAACAACTATTTATTTTAAATTTTAATTAAAGAATTAAACAAATTAAACTCTTAATTACTTACTAAGGAAAATCTAATTATTTAATTTAAATATCAGTTGAAATATTATCCTTAAATAATTTTCCTTAAAAATTTAAATTATCAAGACCTATACCTTTTTTATTTATGAGAGATAGAAATAAAAAATTACGAATATCTGGTTATGATTTTACCTTAATTCTCAGAATTTAATTTATATTTATAATAAATTATACAGTTTAAAATAGCGAATATGCAATAAAAATGTGTGTCAATATTAGTATATGCTAAATCTGTGAAGAAACAGTTGCATTTCTCAAGTTCAAACGAAATAGAGTGACTCCTTTGCAAGCTTTCGTTGCTGCCTCCAAGAATTTGAGTTAAGGCTTGGCCGTATGCTATTTTTCTCATAATGTAATTAGAAAATGCCACCCATCAACGAATCGTTTCAAAGTTTAGCAAAAAATCTTTGATCATTTTCTCTCTTCGAGTTTAACCAACATGGTACGGTATTTTTAGTTATGCTTAGCTCTGAAAATGTGATAGACTCAGAGTAAGAGAAGACAAGGGTTTCAATCATTTAAAATTTACTCTTTTACCCTTGTTGATTCTATAATGTGCTAAAAGTTAAATGAGCTGCGGCTTTAAAAGAGAATCTCCGGTGAAAGTTTTAGTTTCACAAGTCTTTATTTATATCCTGAAAGTTACGAAGTCTTCATTTATTGTTAAATTATTAAAAATTAAGAGGTAGTATCCTTCTATCCTTTTATTTAATATAAAAAAATAGAGTTTGCATCATAGATTACCTAGACTGTTTTAAGAATAGTTTCTATTTTTAGTAATTTAATTTCTAATTTAGATTTTATTTTTTATATTTTACTTATAAATTGAATTTAAGCATTTTTAAGATGGTAGTTTATAATCAGATTAAGTAAAACTTTAATTAATAGATTTGTATTTAATGAAATTAAGCCTTTTATTTAGCTGAAAATTATAAATATTAAAGTAAGGCTTATTAAAATGTGCGTAATAATTTTCCAATTTAATGAAATGGTCTTTCTAAATAATATAGGCCAAATAGATTTAGGTTATCAAGGTATTCTATCACAAATAAACTAAGGATGGAAGCAATATAACCTTATTATAATTAGATTACTTTAATAAATTTCATAAATTAAATAGAAAAAAATGAAAGCGGAAAAATGCCTTGTGGTGAAGATCTTGGCTAAAGGATCAAATTCCTCTATAATCATGTCTTCATTTGAAAGTAAGTAAACTTATTTATCTTATCATTAAAAAGGACATTTTAATTTGGTTTAGCACTTTATTATCTTAGATAATATTGTTTCTAAAATAATTCAAGTAACTACTGGAATAATTATGATGCAGCGCCTCCACTCAACAATGCTTTAAGAACATCATCGAGCATTTGCAAAAAAATGATCAGTGGTCGGTCTTAATCATTTTAAAATGAAGAGTACTTGCTAAGAATAGCTGATGTAATTCAACTAGACTTCACTCAAACTTTGTAGAAATTATTTTCAGTTAAGATGAAATGAGCACAAATGAGCATATTAAGTACAATAGATTACAAGGAATTTTCATAAAAAGAGCACTTCCAAGCTTTTAAATTGAAAAATGTCTTAAAATTGAAGAAGCTATGAATTTTAGATTATTGATCTTCTAATCTTATTCAACCTATATAATTATAAGCTCCCTTATTTTTAATTATCTGAAAATTTCGAAGTCAGGTTTATTTTAACACACCAAATTTTACTAAAACTGCTCCCCAAAAAATGAAAATAATTTTAATTTGCTCTAAGCTGCGCAGCACTCAGAGGTTTGAGAATGAAATAATCCATTCCTACTTAAAAGCACTCATCTTTAAAAGTTTGATTTGTGTTTGCTGTCAGTGCTACAATATTTATCGTCAATGCGTTAAATAAAAAGAAGTAAGATTTAAGGTTGTCGCTATTCAACTTCCTGATTTACCTAGTTGCTTCGAAGCCATCCATAATTAATTACTCTGAAAAAATAACTACGAATAATGGGCATATTGCAGTCCATAAATATTAGAAGGTCAGGTTCACTAACAATTTTAATTTATCTTGATTTTTTTAATTCACTATCATTGATTTTTTCTTCTGAACTTAAATTTTCCATTTTAAGTTTCACGATTTCAACTGCCTCCTCTCCATTAATTACTTTTGTGCATGAAATCTAGAAGTTAGATTATAGTATCGCATCGATCGTAATTATTTTTAAATACGAAATCTTAATATATTTCATCACCTATACTAAAATTAAAATAGGTTGAAAATGTTATCGTCCACTACTATAATTTAAGAACCTATTTCAGATTCAAAGTCTTATGGAAATGATACAGATCTATTCAAGAGATTCTGATTGAATTTCGTATTAGAGCTCTTTTAAAAATTCTAGTTAAGTAATTTCTCAATAATATAATATTTTTTAAATTTCTAAATCTTTGGTTAAATTACAGCTGGTGAGTTAGTATACTGGGCGAAGTCAGTTTTGATCTAATGAGAGTCTAATGAAAAGCAGAGCGAGGAATAAAGAGGCATGTTCACACTCTCCTCATCTTAATTTCCCATTTGGCAATTTATATCTTGGAATGAAATAGCCTCTTCCTCAACCAGTCTGTCTGGGGTGACATATAAAGGAGATTATATATTATCTTCTTAAAGTTTAATCTCTTCTGTCTTTGATTTTATACGAGTGATATTAAAATTTATAAAATTATAATAATATTCTCTTTCTCAAGAGCTTTAATTGTAAACACGAATCTAGCTCCTTTTTCATAATCTTCTCATAGTAAATTTCCCCTCCGCAAGCTTGAATTATTTTTCTACAGATGTGTAATCCCAAGCCTATTCCTTTGGTGTTGAGTAAATGAGTGGCCTCTATTTTTCCAAAAAGCGTAAACAGTTTTGGTATATCCTCTTTTGGCACACCCACACCTGTGTCAGCCACAGCTATCTGCAAAATGTGAGTCTCTTAAAAAATACCATTAATTATTAATTAATGCTCTTACTAATAGCTGGCCGAAATGGATATTTCACCACGAGAGGTAAATTTCATAGAGTTTGTGACATTTATATTAAATATTTTTCTTTCAAATTGTTAGACAAGATTCATGATAACTTATTTTACTCTTTGCTCGTCGAAGCAAATATTCGTTGGAACCGATTATTCTACATTAGAATAAATGCGAATCTGCTTCTCTGAGCAAGATATCTAAAACATAAACTTTAACTCTTTAGGAGATAATTGAATTGTTAATGTGTTGAATATTTAATAGAAATATAATAAATTTACTATTAATATAAAAGCTTCGAAATAAATGGCAGTCATTCGAAGATTGAATTTTGTTGTTAATATTTTCAGTTAAGCTTGAAGTTAAACAACTTATATTTATGCATCTTCTTAGAATTAATGGATAGAAAATTTAATTTTTGATCGAGGCAAATCTTTTGTCAAGTATTTCAAGTTTCTGTTGTATAAGTGGCGTACAAATTTATATTAAATTTAATATGCAATATAAAATTCTATAATTAGGCCTAGTATATTTTAGCTAAGAATAAATTGCTATTACCATTAATTTTTAGTTTATAACTTTAATTTAAACTATTTACTTAGGAGGTCATCTATTGCTGATCTGAAATTGATTGATGATGTTTGAATGCTAAACTTGCCATTTTATATTTAAAAGAAGTCAAGAATGTCATTCACCAAGAATATACAAATAAATTAAATCAGAATAGTAGAATCTTGGAAGAGTTATTGATTGTTTTTAACTGTTTTAAACCGACTGGGTCTGAAATGTAAAATTCCAAGTTCTCAACTAAGACAAGATTATATTTTAAATATTTTATTCTAAGCCTGAAATAGCGTTAAGGGGTGTGCGCATGTCATGGGAGAAATAAAATATATAATAATAATAATAATAATAATAATAATAATAATAATAATAATAATAAAAATAATAATAATAATAATAATAATAATAGTTAGTTAGGAATTAAGCACCCCTAACGGGCATATAATACTTAATCGATTTAAAGTAATTCACAGGCGTAACTCCTTGATCAGTTGTGCCACGTCACCGCGAAAGCCCACCGTCAGAAATAAAACTAATATATGGGAGACAGTGGCTGTGATCATCTCGAAAAAGTTCTTTTCCATTTTCAGTTTTTCATACCTCACAAATTGAGTGAGCCTATTGAATAGAACTAAAGTTAAAAATTTATTATAACTTTATTGAATAAAGTTTTTGCTAAAGTTGCAGGCTGGTCCTCAAAGTGAATCTCCTGAAATATTATACTCACTATTTCAGAATCGCTTTTTTAACTTTTTTCATAACACAAATTCTATATAATTATTAAATATGAAAGTATTTAAATACATTCATCGGCAATATGGCAATTTCATGAAGAATTATAGCAGATATTATCATTTTTAAAAATATAAAAACATATAAGAAGATATATTATCGTCAGCTTTTTATAAATATTGTTAATGACTCTATTTTTATTAGTGATGGTGCCTTTAGCTTAGCTTACGGCTAACTGGAATATCTAAAGATAATTGCCTCTCTCTTATTATTCTAGAGATTGGTTCTATTACATTATCAAACATGTCCAAACGGGTTGGTAGTGCAGAGACTCTTTTTTATTGATGATATTTGATTGCATTCTTATTATCATTATGGGAGAAATCGATTGGTTATCGAAGGTTGAAAGAAAAAATGTAAAAGAGGAGTATTATTTCAACATAACAGTAGAAAATATTAAATTTTTTAATATTAAGTGAAGTATTTTACTCAACAGTCATAGAAAGCTGTTTGAATTGACCATATTACGACGAAATTGTAAACTTGGTTGTCCTTTTAAAACATTACCTATTTTGATATTAAAATGCCTTAATTATTGATTAGATTTGAAAAATGTTGTTTGCCTTAAAATGTTATTCCTTTTTAGCTATGAGTTATTTTTAATTCTCTCTCATGAATGATTGTTTTAAATATATTAATTTTTCCCAAATTTTTTTAAAATTTTTTTGTAAAACCCAAACCAAATTTGATTTTGGCTTATTGAAATAATCAATTTATTCAAAAATTTTTTAAAAAATTTTTGGGATTTTTTAATTTTTAAAATTTTTGTAAAATTTCCCCTTTTTTTTCTTTAAAAATTTTCTTAAAGGTTTTTTAAATTTTCTTCCCATATGTTTAAGATCTCATAGCATAGCTCTTTGTTCCCCTTTTTTTAAAATGGACCCAAAATAAAGGGAAAATTTTCCAACATTTTTAAAAATTAAAAAAAGGGGAATTGGAAAAATTGCAAAAATTTAGAATTTTTAATTTTGAAAAGGAAAGGAATTTTTATTTTGAAAAAAATAAAATTAAAAAGAATTTAAAAAAGTTAAAAACCCTTTGCCGGGAAAAAAAAAGGGTAATAAAATTTGGGCCCTTTGGCTTTTGGTCCCAAAATATTTTGAAATTTTGAACTTCCCCTTCACAAAAATTAAGAAAAAATTTAATTATTAAAATTTTTTAAATTTAGGATTCCAAAAAATAAATTTTGTTGAGCAAATATTTTTTGCGAGAGTCTTTATTTCAACTCCTTTAAGGACTCTGCATTTTCTTGAGCAATAAACTTAATTATAAAAAAAATATATTTCTTAAATTGAATGAGCTTCTGGAAAGGACAATATTTTAGTCATTTCTTTATTGACTAGTTTAACTTGAGTAATTCCTTAGTCCAAAAGATAAATAAACAAATAAAATTTTTAAAAAAAGCATTAGGTTTAAATTTAAAGAAAATTAATTATTTTTATAATAGAATGATATATACTTATATTTTATTTAAGATGACATTTTTGAGATCTTTATTGAGTTGCTCATTCTTCTTGAGAGTTAAGAATTCGTTTTTTGAACTGCGCTCTATCAGAAAACATACAACTATCGCTAAACAAACTTAAAAGTCTTAAGTCAAATTATTTATTAAAATATTTTGATACTATAAATTTACATATGAAAAATAGGATTAATTTAAAAACAAGAGCAGATAAAAATTAGAACCAACATCCCTAGATCTCTGTTTTTTAAAAATCTAATGTAAAAGGTCTCGCAGCATACTAGATTGATGATAAAAACATATCAAACTATAATTATTTAAAAACTTACAATAAAAAATTAATTCGATTATTTCAAGATTAAAATATCTTTTGAGAAAACTTTGCTTCATTAAATCTTTTTAAAATTTCACCTTCATAAAGTTTGTTATTTATTTTTTAATAAAGCTTTTAAATAAATGAAAATAGAGATACTTGTTATAATCCAGGAAACATTCAGCAAAATTCCGGCCATAATATAAAACTAGTAAAACATCAGCAGTTGAATCGTGGTTACATCAGTTATTTACTCAATTATAAAACACATAATATTGCGACCCCGGCATTAAAAAAGCAAACTGTCACTTTTTTGAAGAGTCAAGAGAATGAAACTGAACTTGAGTGGAAGACTGTTAGAATCGTCAACATGTCATCTCAGAACATGAATGTTACTGTATCAAAAAACAAAGTCAAAAAAGAAATAGATGATAAAGTAGACAAACTAATTGATTTAAGATAAACTTGAGAATCCACTTGCAGAACTAAGAACTTGAATTAACTTGCGAGAAATGAGATGCTAGTTATATTTAGCCTGAATTGAAAAGCCGTTTCTATATTAATTAAAGAAAAAAACGTTTAACATTTAAATTCTATATTGAGAATACTTTAAACAAAATCTAAAATCCATTTAATATTTTATAGATTTCTCCTCTGAAAGTGAAGGAAATTGAAAATAAAAAGCATCCCATTATTAGCGCAGAGTGAATTTGTGACAGGTACACATAAAATATTTATCTTTTTAATTTAAGGTAGCCTTTGAATTTGCAGTTAAGCAAGATAATTATAACATAAGATAAAATAAAAAATAAATATAATTTTGAGAATTATTGTTTAATTTAATAGAGTCATGTCTAAATATATAACTACACACTTATTAAAAATTGAATTTAATAAATGATTTGAATTAAATAATTTTTTAATTTTTTTTAATAATTTAATCTTATAAATAAAAAAATACTTTAACTATATTAAATGCCAAAGCATAGAAGACGTAGCTATAAAAACTTGAGCAAAGCCAAGACCCCTTTATTTATTATAGGATGAATACGAATGGAAAATCGGAGGTAAAAGATATTAAGATAAGTTAATTAGTAGACTTTGAATGAAGACCAGACGTTCAGAAAGTTAACGACCAGATGAATAATATTTAGACCAAAGTTCAAATCCTATAGTTAAAACTCTATTTTAATATTTCTTTAGAAATAATAGCAGTATTAGAAATATTTAAAGAGATGTTACACGTTCAGCCCCGATTTTTCAAAAACTTTTGAGTCTCCTTCTGTAAAATCCGGACGAAACGAGGACGATACTCTTGTCATCTTAGCTATAACTTAGTACTTTAAGAGCTCCTTTTCGGGCGAGTATTGCTTGAAAATTTTCTAAAAAAGATAAATTAACTTTATTAAATCTCAAAATTATAGGGAACATTCTCGATAAAAATGCCAATCATGGATGGTTTTTAAGTCACTTCTCTAAAGTTCAGTAAAAAGACTAAAATACTGGCTAAATACTGGAAAAGCTGACTTTATAGAGAACGGATAATATTTAAGATGAAGATGATAAAGATGGAAAATAATTAGCTGAAGAATGGTTTAAAAAGAGGATAATTTGTAAAATAAATAAGAGATGTCTCAAAAAACTGAAAAATAAAACCAAATACAGTTGGACTAAAAAGTACACAATTAAAGATCAAGACAGTTATATATTTAGTGATGATATCAACTAATAAACTTATGCTTAAACTTATACATCTATATTTATATTTCTCTAATCCAATAATATATTCTTCCTATAATAGTAGCAATTCCTGCTCCTATACCTATAAGAAGCCGTGCTATTATTATAAATTAAATATTATTGATTTTTTATGTGATTTTTATATTATTATTTTTATAGCACTGTCAAGCTAAATGTCAAAATTTGCTTCCTTTTGGATTCTACAAACTAAATTAAAAAGAAAGCATTTATTGCTGAAACTAATCTCTGAGGAGTTTGTCCTTAAATCTGAGAGAAATAGAAGAAATTATTGTCATTATATATCTATTCTGTTCTATAAATATTTATTAATAGCCCCTGTTCCTCGATTTCAAACTTTTTATTATATTCGTAATTCACTTCTCATCAATGATAATTGGAGTACTTATTCTTTATAAACTCACAAGTATTCATAATTAAAACAAAATGAAAATTTGCTTTGTGAAAAAATATGAATGAAAGCACTTAATTTGAATGATATATTGAAGATTTTGCCTATAAAGGAGATTGATTATGAAGAACTAATACGTATTTTGAGTTAAGGAGAATCTTTTAACTAATCCGTTTAAGTCAATGGATGATTTCGCACTCTGCTATAAATATTGAAAGGTATATAGAGTTATAAACCTTCTACTAAGAGTAAAATAATTAAAGATTTTTTTAATAGATTCTTTTGCTTCACTAATAGAAGATAATGAATACTACTGTGCCTAAATCCTTTTTGTTAAATGAATGGAAAATAGGGGCTTGAATTAATCTTCCTAGTCTTTATATTTTATTAAAAGAGAGAGGAGAGAGCAAACAAAAGCCCCTCAAAAAATTATTGTAGAAATAAATCGAAGTTCTTATGGGATAAATATCGATAAAAATATATCTGAATTTACAATCTTAATCATAGAGAAGCTCGTAATATTTAATTTTAATATTAGGTAAAAATTAAATTGTTGATTTTAAAATTTATAAATTTAATCAAAGCCTAAGACATGCTTATGTGTGAGAATTTATAACTGAGATTGAGGAATTAAGAATTAGACTTTTATATTTACACTATAATTATAAGGTGGGAAAAAGGAAAGAAGAAAGACTTTCTTGTACCAAGTCTTAGTCTACGACAGATAATAATCTATGAATATTTTAATTGAGATATCATTTGAAGATTCTTATTCTTTTAATTATTAAATCCAATATACCCATATATAATTTTGCTTAAAATACAAATTTAAGTATGTGATTTAGGTTATGCTAAATTTAAAATCAAAATTATTAAAATGTGAAATGAAGTATATTAAAATGAGAGTATTTAAATTTCCTCTTTACTCTATTAAATTTATAGTTATGATAAAATTAAATAATTTGAAAATTTGGGCTCTCAGATTTATTTTAAGACACCATATTTAGCTAGTACTGCTTAAAATAAATCGTTTTATATGAAATATTTTAGCATGCTCTCAGCTGGGCAGCGCTAACAGGTTTTAGAATGAAATCGTCCATTCCAACTTAAAAGCATTCATCCTTAAAAGTTTGGTTTGTGTTTGCTGTCAGGGCTACAATATTTATCGTCATAGTGTTTAATAAGAATTATTTAAAATAAGTTGTCGCTATTCAATTTCCTGATTTACTGAGTGGCTTCAAATCCATCCATAATTATTATTTAATATTCAATAATGGGCATGTTGCAATCCATAAATATGAGAAGGTCAGGTTCACTTTAAATTTTAACTTTACTTTTATTCACCATCAGTGGTTTATTCTTAACAACTCAATTTTTTAATTTGCTACTACACTATTTCAACAGCCTCTTGTCCATTAGTAGCTTTTTGGCATGATATCTAGAAGTTGGACTGGAGCATTGCATCTATCGTAATTATTTATTAAAGATCTAATCTTAATATAATACCGAAACTAATCTATAAATTGAATAGGTTAAAAATGTTATCATCCACTACTATAACTTAAGGGCCGCGCTCATTTTCTAAGTCTATTGGGCTAGATACTAATTTGTTCAAGAGCTAGCGATTAAATTTTGAATTGCACCTCTTTTAAAATTAAATCTTTTGTTGAATTATAAATGATTGAATGGTTTGGAATATTATTTTTTTTATAAAATCTTATTTGGTTTAATTAAATCGGCTTAGTTGGTATATGGAGTGAAATCTGCCTTGATATTTTGTGAGTCAAGTGAAAAGCATAGTGAAGAGTAGAGCGGCATGTTCGCACTCTCTTGATCTTCATTTTGCATTTAGCAGTTTATATCTTGAAACGAGAGAGGCTCCTCCTCCGCCTATCTGTATGGTGAGATATACAGAGGTGATTATATATTTTCTTCTGATATAATTTTAATCTCTTCTGCTCTTGATTTAATATGAGTAAAATTCTCACTAATTTAAATTTCATATTAAAAAGATTTAATTTTCAAATTCCCTTTCTCAAGAGCTTAAATTGTAAACACGAATCTCGCTCCTTGGTCATAATCTTCATCATAGTAAATTTCCCCTCCGCAAGCTTGAATTATTTTTCTACAGATGTGTAATCCCAATCCTATTCCTTTGGTGTTGAGCAAATGAGTGGCTTCTACTTTTCCAAAAAGAGTAAACAGTTTCGGTCTATCCTCTTTTGGGATACCCACACCTGTATCAGCTACTGCTATTTGTAAAATCTGAGTCTCATATAAAAAGATATTAACATGAATAATTATTGCTCTTGCTTATAGCTGGCCGAAATAGAAATTTCACCACGATAGGTAAATTTCATAGAGTTAGTGACATTTATGTGAAATAATTATTTTTTATATTTTTGACAAGATTCATAATAACTTATTTGACTCTTTGCTCGTCGAACCAAATATTTTTTGGGACTGACTTATCAATGTTTGAATAAATTTGTAATTGCTTCTCCTAACAAGATATCTAAAACATAAACTTCCAATTTTATTAAAATATGATAAATATTGTTAGAGACTAAAATAAAATCGTAGATGGTTAAAATAGTTAATTAGTGTTTATTTTATGATATTTTAAATTATTTTAACACCATTGATCTTTAGATTGTTAGAAAGCCAATCAAAAAATAAAATTAATTTCTTTTCAAATCATTTTCAAAGTATCTCAGATCAACTTAATATTGCACGTATTTATTATCATCCTATTATTCTAAACTTATATCGTTTAAAATTATAAAATAGCCTTTTCACTTAATTCGAAGTTATAATGCTCATGGATATTTATTATAAATCGAATTATATAAAAATAATTTGAATTTTAGAAGCTTTAGCTTCAACCTTTTAAATTTATTTAAATTTATTAAATAAGTTAGTTATATTTTACAACATATTATCTGCTGTAATTTTATGATGTGATTTACTTAGGATGTCATCAATTGCTTATCTGAAATTGATTGATGAGGTTTGAATATTAAACTTGCCATTTTATATTTAAAAGAAGTCAAGGATGTCATTCACCAAGAATACATAAATTAATTATATAGTTAGAATAGGAGAATCTTGGAAGAATTTTCGATAGTCTTTAACTGCTTAAGACCAGATGGATCTGATATGTAAAATTCCAAATTCTCAACTAAGCATTGAAATTAGTAAATAAAATACCTCAGGAATAAATAACACTCAAGGGAAAATTTGAAGAACCACCAATTGGACTCATATGTCATTCCATGAAATTTTTTGTAAATTATTAACTCGCATCTTTTCTGCTAGTTTTAGAAGGAAAAAAGGTAAGCAAAGAGAACTATAAAATACTAACTTCCTTGTTATCTAAATTTATGAGGTTTTAAATCTGCTGGAGAAAAAAAATCCAAATAACCTTACAATTTTTGTCAAGATTTTTAGGATAAAAAAAACTTGATAGAATGCTAATCACTTCATTGAAAACTCTGCGAAAACTCTTACTAGTAGTATATAAAGATGAAGACTTTTGATCAAGCCCAAAAATAGACTTACTCATTAGGGGTATAAGCATTATTAGTCAGTTTTAATACTAACTTTATCCTTCACTGATTATAGCATCTTTAATTACTATTTCTTGGCCCTCTTTCCAAGAAGAGAGTTTATAAACTTTGAGTTAAATAATCTTGAGAGTCACGAAAATTTTAACGTAGAATTGGGGCCCAACAAAATCTATACATGTTTATTACAAAATTTACAGCACTTCCCGTTGGATTTATATACCTAAAAAAGAAATAAGATTCTCCAACACAATCGATTAAAAATAATAGAATAAAAATGTCAGGGCTTCTCTATGTTGTTTTTGCAGAAAATTAATTTTATAAATAAAATTTTTTTTAACTTTATAATTAAATTCAAGAAAAAAAAATATATTAGAGTTTTTTATTTTAAGCCTGAGATAGCGTTAAGGGGTGTGCGCATGTCATGGAGAAATAAAATAATATATGAGAGACAGTGGCAGTTATCATTTCGAAGAAGTTCTTTTCCATTTTCATTTTCTCATACCTCACAAACTAAGTCAGTCTATTGAATACAATTAAAGTTCATAATTTATTCAAGATTTTGTTATAAAAACATTATGCAAAAGTTGCAGGCTGATCCTCAAAATGAATTTGCTGCACTATTATACTCACTATTTCAGATTCTCCATTCGAACATTTTTCATCAATGAAATTTAATATACAAATTGAAGTTCTTAAATTGAATATCAGCAATAGGGCAATCATATGTGGGTTTAAAGCTTATATCATAATTTTAAGTGGCCATATAAAATTTAAATTTAATTCTATCGTCCTCCCTTTTTGATTGGAAGTTTGGCCCATTTTTCTCTTTTTATAATTAATTTTGAATATAGCTTAGCTTTCTTTTGGCTGGAATATCTAGCGTTAACTGCCTCTCTTATATAGTTCTTGGGAAGGGTTTTACTCCTTTTTCAAACATATCCATTCGGTTTGGTTAAGCAGAGTGTCTTTTGTGTTTAGGAAGAGCTTTGGATGGATTTTAGTTTCCATTAATTGACTTAGCAAGCTCAAAACCATTGTCCTTTATTTTTAAGATCTCATAGCATAGCTCCTTGTTCCCCTTTTTAAATTCACAAATATAATCTTATTTGCAAATTAAACCATAGATTGATAGATATTGGTATTCTATTTTTCCAAATTTGTGGAATATTTTTTGTTTATCAATCTTTAAATTTATCATATAATTGAAAATTATGGAACAAAAAATCAATTTAGTTATTTCTTTCTCGAGTTTAGGATTTGCAAATTTTAAATTCTTTTGGATGATGTCTTGGATACTGTACTGCTCATCGGCCGCCATCTATCTTTAGCATATCCCATTCGAATTCTACTGCTGCTAATTATCACGTCAATAAATGATAACATTTTAATTTAATATTATTTTTTAAATAAATTTTTAATAAAATTATTGTTGTTATACTTATTTTAAATTGCCAAATTACTCATTCTCGCATAAATTAATTAATTTTACATAGAAATCTTATTTTAATTTAAAATGCTATATTTATGAGTTGGATTAATTAGTTTTATGGAAATTTCTAAATTGATGGAAAGTTTTTTAATAATTCAAGAGCAAATCCTTTAATCTCTAACTAATAAAATAAATTTAGCAATTCAATTTAACAAAAAAAGTAAAAAATGAATCATTTTTCTCCATTATCAATTTTATCCCTACATAAAAAATACAAATAATGATAATATACAAGCATTTATAGGCTCTATTATGTGATAATCATTGGCACGAATGAAAAATCTAATATTAAAGAGTTAACTTAAAGTTAAAAGTGATCTAATTTATAATTGAATTAAGCAAATATTAATAAACAATACTTAAATAAATCTTTTATAGTTATATCCCATATCTTAACTTTATTCAATTGATAATAAAAATCACTGCCTATTCCTGTAATGTAGTGATGTTTAGCGAACATTTTTTGTGAGAGTCTTTGTTTCAACTCCTTCACTAATTCATTTTAAACTTTAAATACTATATTTAAAAGTATTTTCTTGAGCAATAAACTATTTTTAACACTATGTTTAATAAATATAAGAGCATCAGGTACTTATAATATTCTAGCCATTTCTTTATTGGCCAGCTTAACTTGAGTAATTCCTTAGTCTAAAAGAAAAATTAAATTCTTTTAAAAGCATGACAGGCTTTGGTATATTTAAGATAATGTTAAAAAATGGATTTATTATTTTTTGGTTTATTATAGAATATCAAATTTTATAACATAATTATTTTAATTTTAAATAACATTTTAATTTAAATTATTGTTACTTTTTTAAAAGTTAAAAACTATTTTTAACTTTCAAAAAAAGACAGACTATTCCAAAATTTATATATTAAATGAAAAAATTAAATTATATAGATAATATTTTTAAACTTAAAATTTAAAGAAGAATAAAATGAATTTAGAACAAGAACATATAAAAATTAGAACCAAGATGCCGAGATCCCTACTTTGTAAATATATAGCGTAAAAAGTTTCGCAAGAAGCGAGGTTTATGAATATATATATTTTAAATTTAAAGCAAAACTTAAAAATTAGATGAAGAGTTTTTTAAGGGTTTTAAATTTATAGCTTAATTTTTTTAATTTCAATTACTAGATTATGAAATTTAATATTAATTTCTTATTTAAATTTACTTTTTTTAATTAATGAAAATAGCTATACTTGTAATGATCCAAGAGACATTCATCAATATCCCTGCTAAAATGTAGAGCTAGTAGACCATCAATAACTGAATAATAGTCACTGAAGTTATTCAATCACAAATAAAATCTTGTACTAAATTTAAGGTAATTATAATAGTTTTTTATGAAAGAAAATAAATTATAAATAAGATTTTGGATTTCACTTTTCTGGGTTAATGAAATAGAAAAATGAAAGCATGACAAGATTAGGGCTGAGTGGAATTAAGTCAGGTATTTTTAATGCAATATTTAATTTTTTATTTATTATCGATTTTTAAAAAAATATAAATAAATCTGATACTGATTACAACTTTGCCTAGATTGCATCAAACGACCAATTCCTGTAACCCTCTAGAATCTAAGACTCCAAAAGATACTAACTGTACTTAGTTTAAGTTAAGATGGATTAGAACGAGACAAAATTAATAAAGAAATTATATAAAAATCCATCATTAAATACTGCTATAGTAGACTTATCCAGAAAGAGATCCTTTTCAACAACTAAAAAGCCAGCTACTCTCAATCAAGAAGGCTAAACATTTCGATAATAGGAGGAACTCTTCCTTTTTCTATTATACTTACTATTTTATAGCCTAGCTAATACTACTATACCTTCAGCCATAATTTTGTACTTTAGCTTAAAATTCATATTACACAGTAATTTCTGCATTTGATTCAAGGTTGTAATGCTATACCTTTTTAAAAAGACTAGTGATGTAATTTTAAAGCAGTTCATAGACTAAAACTTATGATTAGTAGTAAAATAAAAAATAATCGTATGAACATATATATTGTATTTTATTAACTAAGTCATTAAGAAATTCTCGCAATTATATTTCATAAATTCAAAGCATATTATTATTCCCATAGTTTGTGATCTTCGAAAAGTATTTTTATTTAATTGGTAGCCTTTGAATTTGCAGTTTAGCAAGATAATTAACCCGCAAATAAAATTAAACTTATACATTGTATATAAGAAATTAGCCATATATAAAAAGATAAATATCAATGAATTAAAAATATTGAATATATTGTTAGTGTTATATTTCAGCTTAGTATTTTTATTTTTTTAATATAATTTTATATATGATTAAAATCTTGACTATATAATTTGGTAAAGCAAGGAAGAGGCAGCTAATAAAAAAGGAATTGGACTAAATTCTCTTTATTTTCTAATAGCAGCTATTGATGCTCCTAAAGTCATAAGTATTCGTGCAACTATAATGTGTTTTAGGTTTCATAAATAAAATTAGTTCTATTTATAATTTATAATAGAACAATTGTGCTGAAGAACAATATTTGCTTCCTCTTGGATTCAACAAACTTAATTTTTAATAAGTGTAATAGTAATTAAACTAATCTCTGAGAAGTTTATCCTTAAATCTAAGTGTGATTGATGAAATCATAGTCATTATATCTTTGCTGAATAAATATTGTTATTGGCTCTGTTACTCGATTTCAAACTTTAATTTATTATATTCTTAATTAACTTCTCATCAATTTATAATTTCTCATGTGATTAACTTCAATATCTACTTCTCTTATTTTTAGAATAAGATCTGGTTTTATAATGGATAAAAATGAACTCACTTCTTAATTATAACGAAAGAGTGTTATACATTTCTTACACTCTATATGAGATGAGCTATGAACTGGCTTTTGAATACAATTATGGAGATGAAGATCACCCTTCAACTAATCCCTTGAAGTAGTTAGATGATTTTCACGCGAAGCAGTAAATAAAGAAAGCATACCAAGTTTATGGTATTTCATAAGAAAGTTAAATAAATCCTGGTCTTTCATCAGCTCTTCTTTTTTCTTTTAAAATTTAGAGGAAAGACTGAAGGAGATTCTCATATTGTATTTATTCAATAATATGATAAAAGTTTTAAAAAGATTTTTAGATATTAGGCTTCAAATATTACTTGTCTTTTCTCCTAATAGAGAGAAAAACCTCACCAAAAGCATAGTTTTAAACTCTACTTAAGGAGACATAGAATTGGAAAATAAAATAAAAAAAATTTGAATTTATATGAAGAATACGAATGATAAATTGTAATTAATTTGTCTTAAAATGCTTTTAAAGTGTAATGTGAGTAACAGAAAGTAATAGAGTTGAGTACAGTGTAAATTATATATGCTTTTAATTCTATTTTAATTAATTTTAATTATCTTACTTTCCCCACTCTAAATCTAGTTCTCAAACGTTTCATTTATCTTTACTCTAAAAGTGATGAATTCGTTACTGATGCAAGTTTACTTCAATTTGAGAATTTCTGTCCCACATTCTCATATATCTATTTTAGAAATAGCCAAAATCTATGAGAATTGTAGACATGAATTTACTGAGCTGTCCATTCTCTTAAAAATGTAATTTAAATTGGGTATATTTATTGTTTCATCTAAAACAATAAATTTTCAAGAAACTCTTATTATATTTTAATATGTTACCTTAAAGCTTCATATTGAGCTTCCTGTCACACTATTTAAGTACCAACATTTTACAAATTTTCATTTATTATTTTTACTTATTTCCCATTTTCATTTAAATTTTAACTCTAATGCTTAAAAATAAATAAATTAATAAAATTAAAATTTTTATTAGTTAGGTATCATTGATTCTAATTTAGAAAAACATTTTAAACAATTATTTCCAATTAGGATATTTAATTTTAAATTAATTTTTTAAAATATAAAATATTAAAACTTGTGTAAGTGGCAATTAAAATTATATCCAATAGCAATTTTTTATTATATGACAAAGAAGAAAAAGGAGAGAAATATTTAAATTAAATT
>JAJKFJ010021437.1:0-13946 GCA_027382625.1 Tetmemena sp. SeJ-2015
TAAATCATAATATGATAAGAAAGTTAGAATAAGTTGTTTATAATTAATTTTTTTATTAATTTTATATAATTAGAATTAATTAAAAAAATAGAGATGTTTAATTAATTCGTAAGGTGTGGCTAATTACCCCCGCCTAAAATAAATATATGAGAATCAGAGATTGAAGTATAAGAGTGTAACTATATGTCGATAAAAAAATTGAAAATCATACTCTCTGATTATTTACTGGTCAAATTGATAGGTATCGAGCTTACCATTAGAAAGTTTTCCTATCATCTCCATTTATTAAGTTTCCGTCACCACTTGCATAAGTTCCAAAGACCATTAGATCACCGCATGTCTCTTGCCCTGTGAGGTCTGTCGCTCTCCTCTGCGAGTTAGATTTATATTTATGTCCCTGGAGTGGTACCTCAGGCCCTCAGGCGGAGAGCCCGCAGGAGGGCGGGAGTTCGAACCCCGCTGGTGACCTCCCTCATCCATCCTCTAACAGGCGCAATAGTCTCCTCCCTCTTTCACTCTCAGCTCTCTGATGGCCCAACAATAGACACCGACTCACTCAGACACACCGCGCCAGGTCACCAGTATTGTTCGAACTCCCGCCCTCCTGCGGGCTCTCCTGCCTGGGGTACCACTCCAGGAACATAAATATAAATCTAACTCGCAGAGGAGGGCGACAGACCGCACAGGGGAAGAGACCTGCGGAGAACGAATGGTCTTTGGAACTTATGCAAGTGGTGACGGAAACTTAATAAATGGAGATGGGTGGAAATGTGACTAAAGGTAAGCTCGAAACCTATAAATTTGATCAGTAAGTAATCAGAGAATATGATTTTCAATTTTAAACGAAATACTCTTACACTCTAATACTTCAATCTATGATTCTCATGAATTTATTTTAGACGTGGGATAATTAGCAAAACCTAACGAATTATATAAACATCAATAAAATTTTTTAATTATTTCTAATTATATAATACTTATAATCATGCTAAATTTTAACCCTAAACAGGCAATCTAAAGTCTTCTAGGAAGGTGACCTTGACGTCTGTCTCATATTCTCTGAATTTTATACCTTTAAGTGCTTCCTCTATCTCAGATAACTGAGTGTTAGGTTTCATAGGTTGCTTGATTATTACTTTGTTTACTAACTTTTTCAAAGGTTCTGATACCTTGTCTATCTTACAATGTCTTGTTGAGAATTATATTGCATCATCTTCACTTTCACACTAGTAGTATTCCTCTGGTTTCATATCGCATTCAAGTATGATTGCAACTATAGACCAAATGTCCCACTGCACTGAACCGTTGAGCCATCCTTGCACCGATGCTTCCTCAATGTTTTCTCTTCTTACAACTCTGTTGAAGTCTATGACAGTTGCTCTGACTGGTTCAAAGTTTATCATGATGTTCTCTGGCTTGAGATCTCTGTGCACGAATCCCAACTCATGCAACTCTATCACTCCTCTAACGAGGTCAGTGAGAATAGCAGTAAGCTAGTACTTGTTGCGCCTCGTGCTGAGAAATTCTCTTAGTGTGATCTCCCATTTAGGAAGGCGAATGGCGATGTAATCATGATCGAAAAGAACACCAGCAAGATGAAGAACGTACTAGCTCAAGTTTTTGTCCCTCGCTTCTCTCAACACTGTCAGTTCGTTCGCGAACTCAAGACCTCTCTCTTCCTTCTTTACAAGGTATTCGTAAGGGAAGATCTTGTAAGCATACTCTTCTTGTATGATGGTGTCTCTTCGCTTCGCAATCAGCAAGTGGAGGTAATTTTGAACACACTCCTCCAAAGTTACAACTCTCAAGCATGGAGACTTGCTTTGAGCTAGCTGAAACTTTACTGACACCATACACTAAGGCTCTGATTCATGAACTCAATCTTCCTCTTCTTCTCCTCTTGCTTCCTCTTTAGTTGACCTTGTCAAGGTATCGTGCTTGCCTCTTAGCTGGCACCATCTTTAAAGTTTCTTTATCCTCGAATTACGAACTCAGCCATGTGCTTCTTCTCCATGTGTTTCTTGAGGAAAGCAGAGTGAGAGAATGTCTGCTCACAAGTTGAGCAAGGATAGCGACCGTCCACTTTCTAATGCTTCATATAGATCTTAGGTTTGTCAGCTGAATGGACTTCCTTGATGTGCCGCTTGAGGCTCTGAGGATATTCGAACTGTCGTTGACATTACTCGCATTCAAAAAGTTTCTTCTCCTCACTGATCTCTGGAGCAGGAACAAGAGGAGCATCAGGTGCGATAGTTTAAACGCCCACCTACTTCTCAACTCTTTGCTTGACAATTAATATGTCACACCTGAGCAGTGTAAATCTATTTAAGATTATTATAATTTAATGGCTTAGTGAAGTCTATAACGCGCTTCACTCGATTTACAGCTTTGTACACAATATTATTTCAACGATAGATCTTGAGATCATAATACTATCTAAGCAATATCTTCGCGCGCTTCTCCAAATTGAAATGCGCTTAATGGTGAAGAGTTTGAGGATCAATCAAATAATTGATGTGCTGAAACTAAGAAGCGCTCAGAGTGCACCTTAATTCCTAATCTTTTTATTTGCAAACTTAAATTGGAAAAATATAGTATCGCCTTCTCATCATTTTTGCGATGGAGTCTAGATTGAGAACTTACTATTACTTCTGATAATAATACCTTAGAGTAAAACTGCAAATAAGATAGAACAGATCATGTAATGAATTTTGTATAATTTCACGTTTAGCTATCATGATTCTCAGCATTGATAATAAAATTAATTATTCACAATTTATTCCAATTTTATCCGTTCAGCCCTGATTTTTCAAAAACATTTTAGTTTGTTTCTGTAAGGCCTGGATGAACGAGGAGACGAAGCACTTGACATCTGTGTTAAAATTTGATTTTGTAAGAGCTCCTTCTCGGCCGAGTATTGCTTCAAAAATTTCAAAAAAAAAAAAAGGTAATTTTGCAGATTTATTCAAATAACGAGATCGCAACATGCCAATTATTGATATATTTGAAGCTACCTCTCTAAGTTCAGTTTAAAAAAATTAAAAACTGTGGCTACTTACTGTAAAATTTGGCTCCCTAGCCTGTAGCGAAAAAAATCTGTATGAACTTATAATACTATTATTTTGCTGTTGTAATTTTGGTTTTGATTGCGAAAATGGTGCACCAGGTAAGAATTTTGGATTTATTAATAATTTTGTTAGACTACTTGTTCAATCCATCTTCTATTGAATTGTGTGATACTAATACTGGGGGTTGCTCTAAATATTGCGTTCCCTACTCAGGATATACATGCTATAGTAGTCCAGATGTTGCATTTAGTTCATGCACTCTAGGTTGCGCATCTAAATACGGAGGTTTAAATTTAATTAGAAAATTTTTTTTAATTTAAAAAAATTAATTTAATTTTTTAAATTTTTTAAAAAAGTAAAAATTTAATTAAACAAAAATTTTTTTAATTTTAAAATTTTTAAAAATCATTTTAAAAAAAAAAAAAGATGGGCAATTTTTTTAAAGGGGAAAACAATTAAATATTAATTTTTTTTTCTCAAATCAATTCTTGTTTATATTATTTTTTTAACATTAAATAAATTAAAATTTTTAAAAATATTTCAATCTCTTATTTAAATTATAACCAGGGCGGCTTTAAAGAACCTTTTTTATAATTATGATCCCTCTAAATTTTAATAATTTAACGTTAACTAATAGCTTTACACAAGAAGGATATTATCTACAGAGATCTGAAACATGAAAAGTAAACTGCCACGGCTTTACCTCCTATTTATTTTACTTTCTATTACCTTCTATTTTCTAATAAATTCTGACCTATATTATAGTGATTTTTAAAATAATTTATCATTAGCTCCTCCATCAGTCTTGAAATTAAAAGTTTAAATATAAAATAATTGATCTCTGGTAAAATTTATTCAATAAATATTCTAAATCTAAACTAATATCATGAGCAAGAGCTAATTACCACAAGAGATATTTCCTGAACAGGCAATTAAAAAATTTTAGGCTGATTCATTAAATTTTGTTTAATATTTATTTTTAGGTTCAATTTTATAAAATTTACTTGTGTTAAAGCGGGATTATCATTCGCAAAAGTGAGTTTTTTATTCGAGGTGATTATTTTTAAGTTAAAAATTTTAGTTTTATTTCTATTTTTATCATCGACTCAGTCTTTTATAAAGTTCTGCTATATAAAATTACAAGCACATTAAATTAAGGTTATCTGGTCATTATTTTCTTCAGTTCCAATCATTGAGTAGTTGATCAGCAAATTTAAACTTTCTTAAATTTTTGAATGAAACTAAATTTTTTTTTTTAAACGGAGCTTAAATCTTGAGATCTTGTTGATTTTAATGTACACCTTAAATCTAACAATCACTCTATTTTATCTATCTCACTCACTCACTCAAAAATTAAGCAGAGGGTCTTATTTTCAGTAAGAGGGATTCCATACTATCTGGAAGATCGCAGAATTATTTCTTCTCTTTGCTAATAGCACTTTACTTTAGACTTTAGCTCTGATTTCTACAATGACGATATTAATTTAAGAATTTCTTAAAATTCTTTATGACCTTTTTTAAGTTAATTTAGAAAATTGTTTTATAGCTTGTGCATTTAAAGAGATAAAAGATTCTAATCTATTTTGCAACTCAGATTGTACTTTTAAGAGCGGAAGTTCTTATTGCATTTAATTTAAGGGACAAAGTCTATGGTGCTTTACAGGCATAGTTACTTGAACTTCATCCACCACAACATCATCTACCACTCACACCTCTATATGTTTTAATGAATAGATTATAAAGAATCAATTAATTAGAACTTATCTTAAAGATTGATAAAAATTAATTTTAAATCTTGAGCTAAACACTTACTATTTACTTCATATAATCTCAAAATTAGTAAAAAGTCTCTGATTGTTGTATATCTATAAAGGATATAGAGAAAGACTCATTCTTTAAAAAATATTAAAAATGATAAGAAATTATCTAAACTGCAAATAAAGAACATATACTAAAGGGCTAAATGAGCTTTTATTCTTTTTTTTTCTTTCAAATGAATAGAATGATTCAGTTGATAAATAAGAAAAAGTAGTAAGGGTAGTTTTAAGTAGACCATAACCAAAATATCAAAATCGTGTAACAAATTCTTAAATTTTACAGTTAAAAGTTATTTTTGTCTAGAAATCTTCTGGACTGAAGTTTGAGGTTTTTAGATAAGATTAATTTCATCAAAATCTATCACTCATTTTGTCTCTAATAATGAATAATGATATAAAATTCAACCATTTAATATTGATGAAATATATTTTCTTTTTCAAAAGAATTTATATAAATAAGGAGTTAAAACCATATTATATTATAAGAAAGTGAGTATTAGTTGTGCATAAATAATTTCTTTGCTTATACTTTTCATCAAGCGAGTTAAATGTAAAAATTACTCAAAGTTAACTAAACATCCTAACCCAGTTTCATTTTGATTCTAAGATAAGGACTTTCTAATTTGAAAGTTAACAGATGAGAAAGTTAGGAGTTGCAGCTGTTCCTCATCGCACTTCTAAGTTTCAAGATCTGCACATCAATTATTTGATTGATCCTCAAACTCTTCGCCATGCCTTCTTATTAAATTTCTATTTTAAAATTTCGAAATATTATCATCTCTTATTGCAAGATTATATATTGCCTTTTTTAATGTCCCAAGGTATCATCTTTATTAAATACATTTAAATTAGAAAATAATCATACTTACTTGATTTATTTATTACTTTTACAGTTCAAGGGTGGTCGATGGACTAAATAACTGGTGAAATAAAAAAATTTACTCAGAGAGGTAAGAAGATTAATTCGCTTCAAATATCCATTCTAAAATTTTAATGTGATCTAAATTTCTGTTTAAGTTGTCTTGATTTTTTCCTTATTTTTATCTTTAATATTATTGCTTACTGTTCATACCTATATTTTACATTTTGAATACCAGCTGCTAATTTAATAAATTACTCTGCTTTTTAGCAATTCCATTTTAAAATATAACTTAAATTTAATATCTTAAAATGTTTAAAACATAAACTTATCAAATTGATTTTTGACTTCTGCTCCAACCACTCGAACTACTAGGGCTCCTACAACCACTATGGCTCCAACGACAACAGTTTAAAAAAGACCCCTCACTACGCCCAAGAAGAGATGGGCACCTCCAATATCCACTCCTTTTATCGCTCCCTCTTTTACTGCTCCCACAACTTAACCAGATTCAGAAAAGCTGACTGCCTGTAAATCTTTTGCTTCTCAAATAGATACGACAGATAAAAGAGACTAGGAAATTAATGATTTCAAAAATATTCACACCAAAACTGAATCTTGCTCTGGCATATCTTACTGCAATGGACCCTTATATAAATAAGGAACAGGGTGTGCCTGGAGCAGAAAATTCAAGGTTACTTGCCTCTAGGAGGGTGACTCTGTTTTTGTGAGAGTCCAAACAAATTCCCTCCCAGATCACTGCTTCTTTCTCACAGAGTTTCAGATAACTTTAGAAAATTAGATTGACTTTAAAGTCATATTTGACCCTGATCAAAATAAATTGATCGCCTAAAAATTCTCGAGCTAGCAGATAAACAAACAACTCTGCAGCAGTTCATGGTCATCTGAAAGCTCATTTAAACTTCAGATTTAAAGCATAATTGAAGTAATACTTTTTTTATTATCAAGAATCTTAGTTAAAAGGTAAATGAGCTATTATATATATGGTATAAATCTACTTTACTTTAGAAAAAGCTATTTTCATAAAAAGTGAAATCATTTCTTTTTATTGAGGAAGAGTATTTAATTAAAAAAATAATAGATAATTTAAATAATAAG
This sequence comes from Tetmemena sp. SeJ-2015, assembly GCA_027382625.1. NCBI lineage: Eukaryota > Ciliophora > Spirotrichea > Sporadotrichida > Oxytrichidae > Tetmemena > Tetmemena sp. SeJ-2015. The sequence goes on from JAJKFJ010021437.1 coordinate 6,864, forward strand.
AAATTAGCAAGTCAAAAATATTTAAGCAGGCTAAAAACTTTTCAAGATAATAATGTTGAAATAAAACTATAAATTTCCAAAGAGAAACTGAGTTAAAGGTTCATATAAGATTTAGATTAAAGAAGTCTGATAGCGAGGTATGTAAAATCACATTTGTAAAGACATTGTCTTGGTTTTAATTACTCTTATAAAAGTATAATTTTAAAATATAAATTTACTCCTCATCAATTATGAATTGAATCAGTTAAGAATTTATATTTAAATTACTAACTATCAAGAATAAATTTTTAAGTATATCAAGTCTTAAAATGCGGAGATTTTGAGTTTTTCAAGAATTTCTGGCATCTAAGATAATATAGTTGGTGTAATGGCCAACGGAGTACCTCTATTTTCTGGATATTCACTCTCAGCTCAATACGACGCTTTGAGCGCCAATATTCAACAAACCAAAGGGGCCAGCCTATTTGATAACTGCCTTGGTAGCTTGACTGATTATGGTCTTTATAAGTACCACACATACTCCCCTTGTGTTTTGAATTCAGCATTCAAGTCCTCCCTAAATACTCCTACACTTTGCAATTCAAACAAGGATTGTGCAGCGGATTCACTCTCCTTCGCATTTTCAAAGGTGGATTCCCAAACGCAAAAACAACAGAAGGTAATCGGAATAGCTAAGGATGGACATCAGATTCTTGGACCATACAAGAGTGATGGCTCTCTCTGGCAGCCTTGTGATGTTGATATTTGCAACGGAGTGAGCATTAATGGAACCTACTACTACGCTCTCACAAGATTCTACCCCTACACTATCGGATGTTGGGGTCCCGCTTCCTTATAGGGATAAATGCAACTGAGCTGCACTTAAAATCAAAGAACTTGTGGTTAAAGATTGCTTGCTGAAGAGCAAGATCTGTTCAGTCTTGCAATTGCTTAAGAGTTCTTAATATTCAGTTCTTTCACGGTAGCTTATCTTTTTACTTATTTTGCATGAGATAAAAGTACTCAAAGATATTTTTGACAAATTTATGTTTAATTTGCTCAACAGATACGTTCAACTGAATTTATTTTATTAGATTTAAACACAAATCCTATTTAAAAAAACATTCATTTATGGTTTATCAAAATCAGAGTTGATATTTCATCTATTCAAGAATATATAATAATTTTCTAACTATAATTATATCATCTCAATTGCTGGAATCCCATCAATTACAAAAAAAAGCGTTTTTTATATCTCTTTATATGAAAATTTATGATAAAAAATATTAAACCTCATTTTGAGGTAAATGGATCAGCACTTTTTGAAAAAAGTAAATAGATGAAATGAAGAAAAATCATTTACACTTTATAAATAAAAATATTAATATAAAATAATTTAAATATAAACTGAAAATAATTAATGACTCTAAAGAGAAATATGGAATTGTTAAGCTCTTGTGTACCTTTAAAATTTGTAGATTTTAAGTTAAAGGTGTTTTGCATCACTGGTATTTAGGTCCTATTAAATTTCTGTTTATATAAAAATTAAAATTAACAATAGATCATCAAGTTCATTGAAATTTTAATCAACATTTCCTTAACCCATAATTCTTAAAAATTTTGCTAATTTTATCATTTGAAAAAGAACCAAATAAAATTAGGAAAGTTAAAATAAAAAAAATCTCTCAGGGATTAATATCGATTATGTTTTTAATGTTTTTGCGTGTATATGCGCTCTAGTTGATCAAGAACATCAATTAAATCATTAAAAATACAAAATAAAGTTTACTCATTCTCAAGCAAGATGAATACATTACTTTTGTATGTTTAATTAAGAGATTTAATTGATTCTATAGATAAAAAAATAGCGCTTGGACGCACAAAATAATATTAAAGATAAACGATAATAGTGCCTTAGATTTTTGACAAAGTTTTTAACTTTCCTATTTTTATTTGGTTTAATAATGCAGTTTTATAACTTAATCTCTTTCGATCTATGAAGTTGAGAAATTTTTTTATGATTGAAAATGAAGATCCTATAATAAACAATTTATATATTTATATGAGTAATATTTTTCTTACTGAAGCTAAATTAAGGCAACTTAAATAGAAATCTTCAATTTTTAAAAGACTTCTTCTATGAAATTATTAAAATTAATCTTAAATCTTCTTCTTATTTTTTAAATTTATAAATTTTACGAATTTTCGTAAAAATTAGTATTAAAATTTACAAAAAATAGCTGTTGACTCATCAGAATAATTATTCTTTATTGATATTTAAAAATATAAAATAGTTTTATATAATCATCACATATCTCTTAAAAAATTTATATTACTTCCATTTGAAATTAGAATTTTCTATTAAATTATAAAATCTCTTCGAAGATTAAATAAGTTTTATTTATTATATTGATAATCAAAATTAATTAATTTATAAAAACTATATGTGAACTATAAAGTGAAGGTTGATTTTGAACATTTAAAACATTTACCATCTCATTTCTGATTAATGAAGAATATATTTATTGCAAATATAAATAGAATGTTTAAATAAAAACAAGATCATTACAATTCTCATTTGTAAATTTATCTTTTAACGAATTTATCCACTATAAAAATTTATTATTGGTCAGAATTTGTCTTTTATAGTATAATTTGTTGTTTAAAATTTAAAATTACATCTTTAACGAGGTAGTCAGAGAAGTTCTGTTTGTTGAAGCTATAAAGAATCGATTTTAATATACTTCGATATTGAATCTCAACAATTAAAATTAAAGAAAAGTCAGGTATTTAATTTAATTGGCATCAGGATCATGTTTTAAAAAGGTGTACCTGCAATATCTAAGAAATCTGATCTAAAAAATTGGCACTGGTTTAAATAAATAGGCAGTCTCCTCAAAGTACCCGAATTCCCTCAGGCTAAAAACCTAAAACGGACACTCACATAAATTTTTTATTAAAATTTTGCTCCATTTCATTTCTAAATTAAACGCCATAGCATTAATAAATAGTCAAAAAGTAAACTGCAATAATCAAATCAAAGGTGTTTATATTGAATTTCTATTTTTCTTTAAATTCAGCATTAAAAAAGTCATTAATTTATAGGTATGCTACATAGTAAAAGAAAATAAAATTGAGAAGAAAAGCAGTTGGAGCGAATTCAAACTTTAAAATCTCGAAAATGGAAATGAATATATGAGAAAGGCTAATATAGATAAATTCTTAGATAATTTATTATGGATTAAATGCTGCTCAGTTTCAAGAAGCTATTCTAGACAATCAGGAAACTTGTCGAGAAAAGAGGTCGATGCTAAAATAAGACGAGCAGAATTTCAAAATGAGAGTATCTCCTTCAAAATATCGTATTTCTACTTGAAATAAATTCGATGTATATATTTAGTGTGAGTGTTTATTTTAATTAGGATCAGTTATAATTCTAGCCATCTAGTCTTAATTTTTCGATAAAAATAAGAATAATGCCCGATTTTTCAGATAGAGAGTCTCGAATTAACAAAATCACATGTAGAAAATACTGTATCTATAAATTATAATTAAATTTTACTTCACCCCTGATTCTCAAAATTACTATAGATGAATAGGATAAAAATAAATTATCTAAGTTTTTCGGAATTTATCTTCTTTTAGTTTTGCAATGAATTTATGAGTTTTTAAGCTATAATAAAGATAGAAAGAAACTCTAAACATTATATTCGAGCAAATATATAAACATTTTTTCAAGAAGAAAAAGTAATTAAAATTTCTTATTAAATTGAGATTCTAACTTATCTTTAAAATATATTCGATAATAATTTTTAATATTCTCATCAAATTTCACATGATAAAGTAACACCGAGAAAGCATTATTACCCAAACAAAAATTTATTTTATGTCAGCTCTTTCCTCATTAAGTCTTAATTTATTGGGCTTCGTTAAGGCAAATTAAAAAGCCAAAAAATTAATTATAAATCAAGAATAATTTGAGAAAAATAAAATTATTTATGAATAAAATATACTGAAGCATGAATATTATAGGACATACTTGAAAAAATTTGCGAGGAAAAACTACCTATAGCTATCTCACAATAAAAACCCCATAATATGATAAGAAAGTGAAAATAAGTTGTGTATAATTAATTTCTTTATTAATACTTATAATCATGCGAGTCAAACGCGAAATTACTCAAAAATAACTACATGATCCATCCTATCTCAGTTTCATTTTGACTCTAAGGTATGGATGTAGTCACCCTTATCAGTAGTAATAGCCAGTTCTCAACATCAACTCCATCGCAAAAAATGTTGAGAGTGCCAGCGCGCACTATACTCTCGCATTTGAAAGTTGCTTTGCAGATGAGAAAGTTAGGAGTTGCAGCTGTTCCTCATCGCACTTCTAAGTTTAAAGTGCACATCAATTATTTGATTGATCCTGTAGCGCGCGAAGATCTTCCATAGATAGTTTCCTTATCTCAAGATCTCTCCGTAGACTGTAGCAAACATCTATCGTTGAAATGGCATAACGTACAAAACTGTGAATCGAGTGAAGCGCGTTATAGACTTCACAAACCAATTTTAATTTTTAATAATCTAAATATATTTACGACTAGCTTTTTAAAAGGTGTAGAAAAATACCCTTTGGGGTTATGATATAGTAAAATTTTTAAAAAATTTTCCCAACTTTATGTTTTTTAAAAGCTTAAAAAAACTTTTCCCTATTCTCGTTTTAAATTTATCTTTTTATGAATTTATTTACTATTAAAAAAAATTTTCCTAATTAAAATTGGGGCCCCAGAAAATTTTTTTCCTTTTTTTTTAATTAAAAAAATTTTTGTTTTAAAATTTAAAATGAATTTAAAAATTTAAAACCAGAAAAAAGTTCTATTTTTTTTGTTTAAAAGATGAAAGCTATGGGGAATAAATTTTTTGAATCTACTCGGGTTTTAAACCCAAAAAAATTAAAAAGAAAAGAAAAAGTAACCTATTAAATTTTAAATTTTCAAAATTAAATAAACCCCGAAAGGGGGTTTTAAAATTTTTTTCTATTATTCCCCAAAAAAACCCATATATCCCCAAATTTCCCCACAATTTTAAAATAACTTGCTTTCCTCCTCATAGAAACCCAAATTTTTCTTTAAATAAAAGATTTTAAAAGGGTCACTCACATAAATTTTATCAAGAAATTGTGTTTCCTTTCTAATTTTAATTTAAAGGCATAGATAGCATAAATAACCGTCAAAGATAGACTGAAAAATCAAATCAAAGGCGGTTTATTTTAAATCTTTATTTTTCTTTAAATTCAGGCACAAAATTTTTTAAAAAATAAAAAAATTTTTAAAGAAAAAAAAAAATGAAAAAGAGGAGTTTAACAAGTTTTTTTTAAAATTTTTAATTTTAAAATTTTAATTTCAAAAAAAATTTCAGAATAAGTATTAGATGATTTATTATAAATTAAATTTCTAAGATCTCAGTTTTAAGAAACTACTCTAGAGAATCAGGCCAACTTCTAATAAGAGGAGAAAGCTTTCAAAATGAGAGTATCTGCTTAAAATTATCCTATTTCTACTTGAAATAACATTCGATGTATATATTTTGCATTTGTGGCTATTTTAATTTGGATCATTATAAGAATAGACATCGATTTTAATTTTTCTTTTAAAATAAAAGCATACCCCTTTTTTTAAAATTTAATAGGAAAATTTAAAAAAAAAAATTAAAAAAATTTAAAAAAAAAATTAAAAACTTAAATTCTTTCTTAACCCCTGATACTCACAAATACTAAAGACAAGGCGATATTCTCAAAAAATTATCTAAGTTCTTATGAATATATCTTCTCTTTTATCCTTAAAATGAATTTATGAGTTCAATATTCTTTAATAGAAGTAGAAAAGAAACATTAAACACTGTATTAGAGTTTATATATGATTAGAAAATTAATTTCACTAAAAACAAAATTAAGATTTCTTTTTACATTTGAGATTCTAACTTATCTTTAATATATATTCTATAATAATTTTAAATTTTCTCATCATATTTCACATGACAAAGTAGCTACGAGAGAGCCTTGTTACTCAAGCAAAAAGCTACCTTAAGACAACACTTACCTCTTTAAGTCTTAGTTTATTAGGCTTTGTTAAAGCTGCCGACAATTATTAATAAACCATTTTTATTAAAAAAATGAGAATAAATTGTGATTAATTAATTTCTTGATTATTGTAGAAATCAGGGGTGAGGTCAAAAATTAAATTAAAAGAGATCAGCGAAGCTATGAAGTCTCCTTTGAATCGCTCTATAATTTAGGCAATAGCCAGGCGAAAATCCAACCCCCCGCGTAAATTTTGAGTGAGATAGATAATTTAGAGTATAGATAGCTAAAATCACGACTCGCTCGATAGAATTATGGTGATATGGCTAAAATAATGACTCGATAGGTAGATAAAGAGATGGTGGATAATTTAATATTCTGACAATTGGCGTGAAATAAAAAAAATAATAAAATAACTGATTAGCATAATTGAGAAATCATTTTCCTAATATAATCAAATTTCTCCCAGTTATATTTCTGTTTCTCTTGATTATAGAAAATAAAGTCTATTATTCTTTTAGTAACCATTTGATAGAGACATAACCTAATTAGATTTTATAATAAAGAATAACTGGGCTCTGAACCAAGATCAAATGCCAAACTACATTATTATCAGGCTCCACTGCAAACTTATCTTAGTTGATCAAAAATTCTCAGCCATCAGTTTAAAATAGATTAGTAAAGAGGTACTCTATGTTCAGTCCGGAGCCCCACTTGGTCCACCCAGGTTCGAAACCCACCAGTGCTTGCTTTTTTAGATACCAGATACCCCGTTAAAAAATTTAAATTTTTAGTAAGTTTTAAAAATAAATCTTAAAGCCTTTCCTTTAAAAATTTACAAAAAAAAAAATTTTTTTGGGCTTAAAAAACAATTGCCACTTTTTTTTTTAAAAAATTTTTTATGATCCCAAAAATTAATAAAACCAAAAAAATTAAAAATTTTTTTTAATTTAAAACCCTTTTTTCAAGCCAAACTTTTTTATCAGAAAATTTTTTAAACCAATAATTAAAACCCTTTGAATTTA
>JAJKFJ010021438.1:0-13883 GCA_027382625.1 Tetmemena sp. SeJ-2015
TTAAAAATAACATCCTAAACTGAAAATTTGCATTCATAGCGTCAATTCGGGTTATGTTATGAATCATAATTATTATAGAAGAAAATTTAAGAACAAAATTAAATTTTAGGGCACCTTTATAAATAATTTAACTTTAATCTTTAAAAATATTTTTATACAAAAATAGAACTTCAACTTCATATTTAAGATTTTTTTTTGACAATTTAAAAATCCCCATCATATGAATCGGAATTTATGATAATAAGTTGTGTGTAATTATTAACTTTACTAATACTTATATTAATGTAAAATCGAAATTACTCAAAAATTTCTACACATTCTTCCTCAGTTTCATTTTAATTCTAATATATAGATGTAGTCATAAAATAAGAAGAGAATATTATTATAGATCCACAAAAAATAGTCATTGAAAAGTTAAAGAAATAAAGAGTAAAAGGGAAAAACTATATTTAGAGATCAAAGTTAAAGATATGTAAATATATTAACTTCTTATGTATTTGAAGTTTATTTATTTTTCAATGACATTAATCTTTTCTATCAACAAATTTTCTAACGCAAACAGTCCCCAAGAACTAACTTCCTTCTTTTCTTATCATCATCATCTTCCTTTAAATCAGTACTCTCGCTCAAAACCTATATAAAGGAGAGTTGACTACTGTTATCTTTTCTTAGTGGTTGAACACTTTTGACAAGTGAGCTCTTAACTTTGCAGAGATATCCAGAAACGCTTGATTATGAAAATTCAAAACGCAATTAGAGCTCACAACTTTCAAAAAAGCATAGATTCTTTGCTCCTTTTAAGAGGGTTTGCGTGAGGGTACTGATTCCATGGAAGATGATGATTAAGAAAAGAAGGAAGTTAGGTCTTGGGGATTGCTTGCGTTGAAATATGTGGAGATGGAAAAAATAGATGTATCTTTAACTCTGATCTCTATCTTTAGTTTCCCTTTTTTGCTCTGTAATTCTCAAGTTTCAATGATTTTTTTTAGATTCTTAAGTAAAATTTCTATTTTTCCAGAAAATCAACTAAATCCTCAAATAAAATGCAATTTAATAAATTTGCCACAGGAGTTCCAGCCTGCAAGCCAGAAAAGCCACCACGCCATCAGTAGCCACAGCCAATTGCCAGCCACTGAGGCAAACTTACAGTAGACCACGGGGTACTGACTCTCGGAGCTAATTCGACCATCATTGGCTCTAATCCTTGACTGTCAGAGAGATATCATCCAAGGTCAATGAGAGGAGCAATCGACAAGCATGGTGAAGAATGACTTTGGTGGCCGGATTGAAATCCCGTTTCAACTTTATTTTATTACATTTTTTAAAAAAAATTGAGTTGATTATCAGGTAAAATAGACATTAATTATATAATAAGCAATATGGAATAAATACTGATTGAATTCAAACAAATACAAATTAATTTATTGAGAATGAATGTACTGTATAATGATTTACTTTCAATCATTTTTACTCCTATTTTGGAGTCTATCTTATTTATTTCGGCTTTATTCCCTGTAATCTTTAAGTTCGTCTTATTTTTTTGTCTGATTAACATACATTTTATTATCTCTATTGCTTACCTTTTTGGAGACTTGCATATTTCTTGCTTTATTCGTAATAGGTCAGTTATTATTAATTCTCTAGAAAAGACACAGTCTCTTTGAAACAAGCTAAAGTTCCTACTCTAACACTGCTAGTCTGTTTAACTTTTTCGCTGTCTCATTTAGCATAAGTTGATGTTTAATTATGCGCTAAAAAATCTCACTACACTTAGGTAGCGCGGTGGCCCTTTTGTTATCTTCAATCATGATATTCATTTACTTTAATTTATTTATGAAAATATTTCCTAAAATTGCCTACATTTATTCAGCTATCTTTCTCTAGACATAACTTTACTTTCTAATATCAAATTTCCATCATCTAATCATATTTTGCCTATAGTATAATAATTTGTAATTAATTTAGTATTATTTATGTTCGATATTTGAATTCATATTTTTATGCTTATTTAATCTATCAAAATTATTTAATTTAAAATATATTTTAGCATCTATTTATTTCTTATTCTATTTAAAAATTAATGCAGACTGTATAAAAAAAAAGATATTAAATATACATAAATTATTTATAAATGAGTCGAAACTAATTAAATCTTGAAATTTAATGTTCCCTAAATATGTTGTCTTTCCAAATATTCGCTTAATTATTTTAAAATAAGTATAATACAATTGAAAATTTGATTTAAAAAAAAAAGGATAAATGGTTACTGAATAATTCATATGCCTTTTTTAAAATAATTATTCCTGGCTATTAAAATTCATAATTTATAATTATTATTACTTAATTTTTAATTGTGTATATTAAAAATTTGGATGCAAATATCTCAGATTTGAAGGAGATGAAACTTTCTGGACTAGAAGCTAGCAAGCTATTATGTAATAATTATTGGGCCTCCTCAACTATCCTCAATTCTTCAATCAACTCTAAAGCCATATCCTTAAAAGAGGAGTCAGGAATTCTTCAGAACATTGTAGGAATTATGGCTAATCAAAACATAAAGCTTATTATATAAATTAAAAAATTTAGAAATATTATTTTAAACATAATTTAATAAATCAAATCTGAATTATCTTTAAAAATGGTATATCATATATTGCTTTTAAATTATAATAAAAAGATATTTTATCTTTACTAAAAACAAATTATCATTTAAATTTTCAATTAAATTATCGAGGTTTAATGGAGTACCGATATTTTCAGGATTATCAATAGAAAGTTAATACGACGTTATGTCTATTACGATTAAAAGATTTTCTAATAATTTAATTATAATTTAATTTCATATTTAGCAACATAGTGTTTTAAACTACTGTTGCAAAAAATAGTAATATAAAATAAAGAAGGATTTCAATTTTTTTAATAAATTATACAAAAATTCAATAAGACTCTAATCTAAAATTATTAAAATTATAGGAGACATGTTTTAAGGTTAAAATCTCCTTCTAGTTTTCTAATTTAATTTACTTGGCAAGTGATTTAGATAATTTACTTTGAATGGTGAGAATTTTATATTGAGTAGGAAAATTTTACAAATTCTCAAAGATATATATGTTCACTTTATTTGGGTATTTCCAAGAGCCACAAAGATTAAAGATATACGATTAAAATAACTAAAGAAATATCGGTGGGGAGGGGTGATGAAAGTTTATAGGGATAAATATTATTTGGTTTTTCATGAGAGTTATAGTAATTAAGGTAAAACGATAAAAAATTTTAAGTCAAGTTACATAAAGAACCAAATCTTAATTAGGGTAATTTTTTCTTGACTGACTAATGCATGGTTATAATTGATAAATATTCGAGGCTAAAATTTTAATCAAGTAAATCACTTCTTTTGTAAAAAAATAATTAACTTTTAAATATCTAAAATTTAATTTTCACTCTTTTTTTATTTAAAATAAATGCTCAATTTAAATAAATTTCCGTAATGAATCATCAAAATTTTCAGCAATTGTCAAAAACTTTAATCTATATTTATTTGATTTTAGGATCACTAATCTTTATCATTTCCCAAATTTTCATTAATTCTATTCTATAGCTCCCAACCCAAACTTGATTAGTGTCTTGGGAGCTGGACTTCTTACGGGGTATATAAATATCAAAGTTTCTCACAATGCATTTTGGACTCTACCTTTAAGGAATCACTGACAACACCTTCACTTTGCCAGTCAAATTCTTAATGCTAACAGTCACCTCTTAATTTCGCATTATCAAAGATAAGCGACTAGAGTTAAAAGGGCTTAGAAATAATTGGAATTGCAAAAGACGGGCATTAAATTCTGGGTCCTTACAAAAGCGACGGATCCCTTTGGCAACCTTGTGATGTGGACATTTGCAATGGGGTGGAAATAAATGGCAGTTACTATTACGCAATGACTAATTTTTATCCTTATACGATAGGATGCTGGGGCCCTGTCACTGCAACCTCTGCTTATTAGCTAAGTTGCACAACTAATCAAAGAGTTTGCAATTAAAGATTGCTTATTTGAAAAATGGAACCCTGGATAATAAGTCTCATACCACTGTTAAGGTATTTATTAGGAAGACTTCTTGCTTAATGTTATTACCCTAATTTTTTTGCCTATTTGATTAAATGAGATGAAATATTAATCGCCTTATAATATTAATATGTAGGATTGAATTATTGAATCAAGGGTTAAAATGTTGAAAATAATAAAAGCAAAGATTTTATTGTTGCATCACGATTTAAGTAAATACCATTATAAGTATTAAAAGCAGTAGCATCAAAAGATAAAAACATTTTTAAAGAAATTTTTAAAAGGTCATAGAAAGGAGGATATGCTAATTCTAAAAATAATTTTAAAGAATTCTAAAATAATTTAGAGTAGTTTAAAATAAATACAATCTGTTGTTTTCACAAAATAATAATTAATCAAAGATAATGATAAGTAATGATCTAAATGTTTTTAAAAAGTATCCATAATAAATCAATTTCTTTTTCAATCCTTCATATAATTAATCTACCTTTTTTGAATGAGTTTTTTGGTAGATTATTTTTAACTTTTTGCATTTCTCAAAATTTTACATAGGATATCGTCTTTAACTAGATGATAATAGTGCTGGTTTTGAAAAAAAATGATTATTAATTTATATTCCAAATTTACTTTGAACTTTAATCTTTATCAAAATTTTGCAGTTTTAAATAAAAATATAGGTATAAATTGTTATTTTTATAACTATGATAATTTAATTTATAATCTCTAATCTAAGAGCAAATTTTTTCTTATTGGAATATGCCATGAGAATTTACCTCCAATACTATACGTCTTTATCTTCTATAGTCTATCTAAATTTAAAATTCTTCGATAAGACTTGCGACACTTTGCCAATTGATTTGAAGTCCAAGCTAGAGCAGAAATATTTTAAGATTAAGATTGCAGCTTAATTGAACAAGTCTGGTACTCCTTCCTCTAAATAGATTGAGGACTCACAAAGAGTATGAAAGAAATTAAAATGCCTAAAAATGAAGTTAGTAATTTGCTTGACTACCATTTTGCTTAGTTTAGCAGATGCCTCTCCTCAGGATTTATAGTTTAAGCTTAGGAACTGGTAACTCCTCATACCTCGCGTATACAAGTTCAGCTTCATTTTTTTTGCCTTATATTATTTGGATAAGATCCATTCCTACTTAAAATATTTTGTAGCGATTTAAGCTCTTAAGAAACTTAAATATTTCATTTACTATTTTATAATAAAATGAAATTTTTAACTTATTATATTGTAGTATCAGCATTGATTTAGCGAATTTTTATTCAATACTAGCACCTGGACTGGCAGTTGACTCTTCTTGATCGGCTTTCCCGCTGTGGCTGCTCTGATTTGTGGCAGTTGACTTTCCGGGTTTCAACTCTCTGTGCAATTTTTTAAATTATAGCCGACATTTTATTTAAACCCCATTATAATTAAATCAGTCAATCACCAGATTAAAACTTTTGAGCAATGGAATAATGGAATAATCGAATAAATGAGTAAGAATCTGAGATGTTAGACTTGGAATGAGGAGACAGAGATAGACTGGCTGAAATAAACAAGGAGTACAAATTATTCCATTAGTCCGTTATTCGGGGAGGAATGAAATGGGAATAGCGTAATGCGGTGTGTGTTTAATTTAACTTTAAAAAATTACTTTTTTGCCTTAAAATGCATTATAGTTTAGAGTGCAGTTATAATCTTCAAGCAAAAAAATCTTCATCCGCTTCTGTCATATCTTCTGCATTCGTATCAGCTAAATTATCTCCTTCCAGATCAAGTTTTCCATAGATGAGTCCCTCTTAAATCAATCTCTCCTCAAAATACTTTGCCAACTCATCAGCTCCAAAAGGGAATTCTTTCTCCACATATCCTTCGCACCGAAGCATGTCAACGAATTTGACCCTGGCCATAAACGCTCCTCTATCTAATTCATCCATCTTCTTCAGCGAAGTCTTATTTGAGGTCACAAAAATAGAGCAATTTATGTACCTCTTGTCTGCATCTCCGTACTTCACATTTACTACAAATCCTTTCCCTTCTAAGAATCTCTTCATCTTTGAAATTCCTTTGAGGCTAAAGAAAACTGGGGAGTTCACCTCATCCAAGATGACCAGAGTCGGAGGCAGGCCTGACTTTCTCTGATCTAAAGTAAAGTTCTCGCCAACTTCCTTCAATAATTTCGACGGGAAGATGTTCGCAATCAGTCCTGCCAAGGTGCTTTTACCAGTGCCGTTTTATCCATGCAGCCAAACACACTTCGTCTTTGGGATTCTTCTATTTCACAATTACCTCATAGAGAGGAGCGCCTTCTGCAGCTTGAACTGCTAATTATCTCTGCGAAAATTGAGCTGCCTTCGTTCTTAGAATCTAATCTGATTCCCTCTAGATAGGAGAGCTGCTCCTCAATATGAGATAAGTTTGGCTCTGATATCGCGCCCGCGTTCTTGTAGAGCTTAAACAAAGCCTCCAGCTTTCTCTTCCTATCTATGAGCATCTCGCACATGACAGTGTCATCCTGATTCTAATTGAAGAGATCCTGGAAGCTCTGTACTTTGCCTGGCCTGATGAGCTGGATCACCGACTAGACTGCTGGGTCTGCCTCCTTCAGTTATTTGTCCACTTTTATTCTTCCTGAATTGCTTTATTCGAGAGAACTGATTTTGAGAGCCTCTAGCAAAGTTTGGAGATTTCCCGTGAAGATACTGAGAGGCTTGTTAATTTTGAAGGCTTGAGAGAGACTAATCCTTCTGATAGGCTTTGATTCCAAGCCCGCTTCATCCAAATACAACTTGCCGCACTAATTGGGGTGAGCGAAATACTGCTTGCTGCGGCTAAACGAATTCTCTTTGAGTAAGATTGCCATGTATTGCATCTTCTCCTTCTGAGTCTCTAGGACTGAGACCTGCTCAATGTCGGGAAATCTTTTCTTTGGGTCTTGCTCCACGACGGCAGATTCATCAGGCGAAAGAGTTGCGGCTAGAGACATCAAAAATGCATTCTTAATATGTGAGCTGCGGCGGTCTTCGATTGAAGAGTTACTCGATTCCATTAATTATAATTATAGAAATTTAATCAAGGAGTATTTTTAAAGATATCTTCAATATTTAAACTTAAGTTAAATTAAACACACACCGCATTACGCTATTCCCATTTCATTCCTCCCCGAATAACGGACTAATGGAATAATTTGTACTCCTTGTTTATTTCAGCCAGTCTATCTCTTTCTCCTCATTCCAAGTCTAACATCTCAGATTCTTACTCATTTATTCGATTATTCCATTATTCCATTGCTCAAAAGTTTTAATCTGGTGATTGACTGATTTAATTATAATGGGGTTTAAATAAAATGTCGGTTATAATTTAAAATAGTGCACAGAGATTTGAAACCCGGAAAGTCAACTGCCACAAATCAGAGCAGCCACAGCGGGAAAGCCGATCAAGAAGAGTCAACTGCCAGTCCAGGTGCTAGTATTGAATAAAAATTCGCTAAATCAATGCTGATACTACAATACTTAATTTTATCCAATATAAAAATAAACTTATTTTAAAAATTAATTTAATTTATCTTATTTGCCATGTAATTTAAAAGCTAGAAGTAGAAAAAATTTCCCTTTTTATTTTAAGAACGAATTGAGTATTTGCATCGAACTTAACCTTGAAGTCTATCTAATTTTCAACTAAACTTTGAGATGAGCTCATGTAGAAACAGTGATCAGGGAGGGAATTAGTTTGAACTCTCACAAACACAGACCCATTTTCTGAGGTACAAGTCACTTTCAATTTCCTATTCCAGGAGCAACCTGAAGAGTTATAATTCAGCCCATTAAATCTCTTTATAGTAAAATTAATTATTTTTTATAGAATAAGAAATTTTATTTAAAACTCTCAGTTATAAATTGAATTGAATATATAAAAGTTAAATTCATTAATTCAAATATAAAACTAGAGTAGTAATTTTAGTAATCATGAGGGATTAAAGAGAATTTGTTATCCCTGATGATAGTTTTAATATTTTTTAATTGTTTTATTATGACTTTTTATATCATTTGGAGCGATAACTATTTAAGTTTATGCTTCTTTGGAAATAGAAATATATATTTATATAGGATTTATTAAATAATAATTTTAATTTAAAACTTTACTCTATTTAAAACTGCAAAATGCTATCTCTAAATAATAGAAAGTCTTTAAATTAACTCAGATTTATTTATGGAAATTATTTTAAACTGGTGAAATTCATTCTTATAAATTAATTATCTTTAAATAGAAACTTGCATTCCATATTTAAGCTGCTGCTTCAATGCTTCTAGCTGTTTATATATCTCATTATTTATTCATTAAGAATTCTATGAAACTCTGGAAATAGATAATTTATCTTTAAATGTGAAAGATAAAATACCAAAATAAATTCTAAAGCAAAGAAATCCTTCCCTGTCATTTGTTAAATTTTGACTTTAATTGAGTTTATTTTGTTAAAATATTTTACAATCTTATTTTAGTGATTATAAATGTATCGTGATTTATGAATATAAAATATTTTATAAACTTATTATTTTATTAAATATATTTAGGTGTTTATTGCATTCTAACTCCATAATAATTTATAATAAAAATTATCACATTATTTTTATTTTCTCAATTTATATTTTTTTGGCTGGATCCTGCGTTTTTGAAGATATTATATATTAAATATGATTGTGTTATTAAGGAGTCATATAATTTGCTGTTAAAGTAACTTGGGATCTGAGTTAATAGCTCTATAATAGAGAAATTGTTAATATAATTTCATTTATAGAATTTATAAAAAAGAGGGGCAAATTTAAAAAGGTATAATGGAGAATTAAGAGCCCCTAACACTTTCAAGAAACGATGAATACAATTCGGAGTAAGCAAACTTTTATTATTTGACTATAATTATGATTATTTCTCTTTAGCTCATTTTTAAAGCTTAACTTAATATAGCTGAGAATTTAATGGAAAATCAAATTAATTTATATATTAAATTAAAATGGATTTAATGAGTGGCAGTTGAAGTGTGTCAGATTTGAAAAATAATTCACCATTCGATTAGCTGAAATTCTAAGAAAATTTTTTATCCTGCAATTTTTGTGTGGAGCACTTAGTCAAGAGTTATAAGCGACACAAGTTTAATAAAAACCAAGCATTGTGATGACCTTAAACTTGCTAATCATATCTCGATGCTAGAAGGACTATTAAAGATGATTAAAGAAGAAACTCATATTATTTTTCGATAAGCTATCGAACAAGCTGCAGATCGGAGGGTGTTTGAGCGATTTTAACTGTCACCAAGTTGCAAGTCTTCATTTATTATTTTAAAAAATCTCCGATTTTAATTAAAATTTCAACTATATTAAGAAAATAGAATTGCATTTGCAAAATTGATAAATTAAATTCAAATAATTTCAGACAATCCACCTTTGTTCAGTGTCAGTTAGTGAAGAGAGTTCTAGTTTCTGATTATAATTGCTTTTATTACTTATCCAGTTTAGTAGCTAATGGCAGTTTGAATTATAGTTTAAGAGTTGATTAGATTGTAATCAAATTGAACACATTGTCATCTACTACTAATATCTGAGATCTAGAAAAGTTTTTGGAAAAGTTTGAAATTAATAGATAAAAGAAAATAAGTTTGACATTAAAAATTAGGTATTTACATCTAAGTTGAAGTAAAACTCCATCTTTAAAATTTTTGAAACTAGCCAATCAGAGACTTAATAATTAGCAATTATTAAGTCTCTGATTGGCTAGTTTCAAAAATTTTAAAGATGGAGTTTTACTTCAACTTAGATGTAAATACCTAATTTTTAATGTCAAACTTATTTTCTTTTATCTATTAATTTCAAACTTTTCCAAAAACTTTTCTAGATCTCAGATATTAGTAGTAGATGACAATGTGTTCAATTTGATTACAATCTAATCAACTCTTAAACTATAATTCAAACTGCCATTAGCTACTAAACTGGATAAGTAATAAAAGCAATTATAATCAGAAACTAGAACTCTCTTCACTAACTGACACTGAACAAAGGTGGATTGTCTGAAATTATTTGAATTTAATTTATCAATTTTGCAAATGCAATTCTATTTTCTTAATAATATAATAGGTTTTTGAGAAAATATATAATGGCGATGAAAGACACAAAAAGAAATCCTTTAGTTCTTACTTGCAGAATCAGTCCATTAATCTTTTTGACTTTCTACTGCCAAAATGAGATTTGCAATCCAGAGTTGAAGGTCAATCTTAAAATAGCAAGAGATAGAGGAAAAAAGAAGAGAAGTGGAAAAAGAAAACTAGACCAATAAATTATCTAGCAAGTCTTAGGCGAAGAAATATGCGTACTGAAATAAAGAGTCAGCAATAAGATTGTATGTTTATGTGTAAATATGAATTAAGCAGTATAAATCACGTAATCGTATTCTATCCATAATAGCTTAGCTTTCATATAGATTATGTACATTATAGCTCAAATACGAATGGAAAATCAGAGGTAAGGAGAATAAAATAAAGGGGGAGGTTGGAGGAGTCCGGGTGGCCAACAGGCAACGGTCGGGAATAGAAATAATCTAAATAGGGTTCGAATCTCAACAAATAATACAATAATTTAAAATAAATACGCAATTAGGCAATATCTAATAAGTCCTAAAGGATATCCTGAAATCCAGCTAAAATATGATAAAAATCCCGAGTCATTCTAAGATCTCTCTGAACATTGCAATTCGATAGCAGACTAAAAATGGAACGGATCGAGAGAATAGCAGATTATCAATGTGGCGGAAGTATCTAAATTCAAATCATACTATATAACAGTAAAACCTCCATTAGCAAAATTTAATTCCAGTAATAGTAAAAATAATCAGATTTAAGATAAAAATCATAATTAATAAGGGTTTAGGGGTAATTTTAATCTCTTTTTTTTTACTATCGACGATCATCCTTTCGGATTCATCCTATAATGAAGGATATAAATTTAATTTAAGATTTAAAGATCCTCAAAAGAATATTTATCAAATTTATTCAATGAATTATAATATTTTTAATATTTATTGTTGACTTTGGGGGGGGGACGGAAGTGCACACCCCCCAACTTTTTATGATCAAAATTTATTTTTAAAAAATCCATTTAGGCATAAATCGTCTAAAAATGCCAAAAATTATGAATTTTTAGCTTTAAATTTTTTATGATGGTCAAAATTTATGATTTCAAATTTTTGAAATGACCTTAAAATTATTTCCAAGCTCTATTTTAATCATGAATATAAAGTCTTATTAAGATACTAGAGTCAATATAGATATTAATTATGATTCGCCCTTCAGTTTTTTTTTTATTAATTTGTTTTGGGGTTGTTTTATAAAAAATTTTTGCAATCTTACTTGAATATTATTTAAAGAAGAATCTGAAAATTTAAATATAATAGTCAAGTTTATTTATGTCTCCAATTACATAAAATTACAGCTGCAAATTCATTGATAATTTTAAACATACTTTAGAGGATCTTAAAAATATATGTAAAACTTTTAAGAAAAATTTATAACAATTCATAGCTCAAATAAGTTATCAAATTACCCAAGTATTGGAACTTATATAAGCGATAACTCTTTAAAAATAGCTTAATATAAAGAAAAATTAAACTTAGTTTTTTTTGGGGATAACATAATTAAATCAATTTTCATGAATATCAAATTCAATAAATAATATTAAAATTATGTCATAAAAAAAGTGAAATTCGTAAAATCCCTTTAATTTTAAAGCAGATTACTTAATTTTTGGCATTTTTAGCTGATTTTGAACACAATATGGGCACTTTTATTGGCATTTTGTTATATTTAGTGGGGTGTTACTTCTATCCTCCTTCGTAAATTTCCTATTCCTAAATATCTTAATTAAAATATGTGGATTAAATTAAATTCATACAGGGCAAATATTTTGAGATGACATTAGCTTGAAAGTTAGGAATATTTGCTCCCTTAAGTCAGTTTGAGCCATCTTAGAAGCAAATTCTTTGCATTTATTGCCATATTTATCAAATAATATTAATTAATATATTAAGACTGTAACATATTTAAATTTAAATTATTTAAAAATTAAGAAAACATTAAAAATTAAGTAAAAATTTTAAAAGTGTAAACTTATAAAGTATAAAGAACTTTAAATTTTCACAAGTATCTTAACTTGTATAATTAGATGATTGGGTTATATCATATTTAGAAATTAAAAAATAAAAATAATAAAAGAAGAAGCAGCGTATCTATAATATCTTGAACTTTTTTAATTTTATAATTACCCTTATATAAAAAATTTTTAAAAACCTTTAATTTTTTTTTAATTTTTAATAAATTTTAGAAAAGAAATTTTATAAAATTTTTAATTTTAAAAATTATTTAAATAACTTATTTCCCCTTTTTTTCTAAATTTTAAGGATACCTACAGGGCTATTTCTATATTTATAATGGAGTTCCTCCATATTTTACCTTTGTGAATTTATTATTCCAATAATAAATATTAATTAGTATGGTTTAGTAAAAAGTATAGATATAAATGAAAATTAAAAAGTGCTAGATATTAGATATTATAACTTAACCTTCATTTATTAAATTACTTACTAACTAAAAATATATTAGTCTCAAATTTTATTTAAAGAATGTTTTTAATTTTTTAAAACCTTTTTTTACTAATATTTTAATTTAATACCCTAAATTTTTTAAATTTTTTATTGGGTTTGGGAAATTTTCTATCTTCCCGGAAAAAAGGGGGATTCGGAGTCTTATGGGCCCATCTCTTTGCTTAACTTGGATGGGCTTCAGTTTAGTTGGGTGGGTGCAGCATTTGTTGTGGTGGGTGCGATATTTGTAGAGGGGCGATAGTTGTAGTAGTGGGGGCGATTGTGGTGGTGGGGGGAGGGGTTGTCGTAGTAGATTTAAATTTTGGGATTTTATTTAAATCAAAAACCCCTAAATGATAAAAAATGAAAAAAAGTTGTGTATAATTAATTTTTTATTAATACTTTAATCATGCGAGTCAAAGGAAATTACTCAAAAAAAATACATAAAACCATCCTATCTCATTTTATTTTGACTTTAAGGTATGGATTAGTCACCCTTTATCAGTAGTAATAGCCATTTAAAAATCAACTCCATCGCAAAAAAATGTTGAGATTTCCCCCCGGGATATACTCTGCATTTGAAAGTTGCGATGAGAAAGTTAGGAGTTTCAGCTTTCCTATGCACTTCCAATTTTAAGTTGCACATCAATTATTTGTTGATCCCCAAACTCTTCGCCACTAAGCCACTTCAGTTTTTGGAGTGGCCCCCGAAGATCTTCCATAGATAGTTTCCTTATCTCAAGATCTCTCCCTGACTGTAGAAACATCTATCGTTGAAAAGGGAAACGTACAAAACTGTGAATTTGGTGAAACGCTTATAGACTTCACAAGCCATTTTATTATAATAATCTGAAAAAAAGATACCCCGCTCAGGTGTGAGAGGGATAGCGTAAATTTGTATTGCTGACGAAAACTGTGTTCACCCCACAACCCTTTATGGAAGAGTTGGTACAAAAACCCGATAAAATAGAAGTTTAAGAAAATAAATATAAAACAAGTCGTTACTTGCAGGAAACAGCGAAGCTAGGGTTAGAAGCTTATGTCCTTTACCCCGCTCTATCAAAACGGGAAACAGTTTTTGCTTCCTTTAAAAGGGTCAGAGAGAAGATCCAGACGGGAGATTTCTACTCGTTGACAACCTCACTACACAAAAAGGAAGCGAAGAAGGCATACGCGAGGTTTTAACATCACTCCCGTTTTTTAATGTT
>JAJKFJ010021439.1:0-12827 GCA_027382625.1 Tetmemena sp. SeJ-2015
AAGCTAAATCCTTTGATTCTCTCAATTATTATCAGATCATTATGCAGGCTCCTCTACGGATTCAAAGCTTCCAGATATCTTTTAGTAAAGCTCTAGTTATTCAGAATCTAACTTCGCCAAGTCGTTGATAAACATCAAACAAGCAAGCTATATCTACGCTTCGGACCTAACCTCTAACATGAATGGCTTTGTCGAACTGTCTTTCTCCTCTTCTAAAGCGCATCTACTCTACATAGATTATTTCTATGGCTAAATGTTTATCGGAAAGATGACAGTCAAATATCATGTTGGATTTCATTAGATGGTATCTCAGAATAATGGATACAGAGACTTCAGTGGCAGCAATGTAATGTAGAATTCACTCATAAATAGCATTCAAAATGCTAATTTTCAATTAAGCAGTGATCTAAAGTCCCTCGAAGTAGGATCCTATCTCCCAATCACAAGAATCACATCAAGTCGCTGCTTAACAGAATCAAGCGTTGATCTGAGTGGATCAAATTTTGATAGTATATCCTTCATTGAGCCATCCAGTGGGATGACAGATGCATACATCTTGGATCTGTAGAACTATGATGGCAGACTATATGAATTTTAAACTTTCAAAATGACAGGAGATTCTAGCAACTAGAATAAGTTCAATAATATAAACTGCTACGGCTGCAGCCAACCTTTGATAAGGATATCTGCTCAGACTACTACAATTTCTAACTTGAAAATTACCAGTATCGGATCCTACTTTTAAGATGATGAAGGATATACATACACATCCTCCGCCCCTTTCTTCTACATCTAAGTTCGATATCCTTATAAAGTGTCCGGAGCGTCTGATTACACTACTGAATTAGTTGAGATCGATTCAACCTCTGTAGATACAGTGTATGGTTAAGATGGATTCAGCCTCTTTTCTCTGAAGTATTCTGACACTATGAGTGGCATGTCTCAAACTTACGTATTTAATTCAAATCCTACAGACCCGCAAGTTATATTCGGCATAGATTAAAGTGCAAATCAATTCAAGTCAATGTACTCTACGGGAGGTTCTTTATTCGCATCAGTAGACCTCGGAAACATGAAGATGACTATCAGTTATCTCTTTTTCTAAGCCATCAATGGCAATGCCGATAACTCTGGAAATAAGAATTAAGGTGCATTCATGACAATATCATCTTTATCTAAGTTAACCATAAATGGAGTAAGCGGTTCAGCAATATCTATGAATAACAATCAGACTGAGACACAGGATAATCCTGTGCTCGTTTCCTCTACTATGACACAAAGTAAGACTTCGAACTAATAATGTCGCAAGAGGACCAATCTAATGAACTACTTTATTCATCAGAAATAAATTGTTACAGCGCTGGCACCGTCCTAACTAGTAAGCATACTGACTTGGGTTCGGGTAATTCTTTTGTGAAGAATGGTTCTTTGATTTAAGTGACTTCTGATGATTCATACAAAATCACAATCACGATTACAGGATTAACAAAGAATTTCAAAAGGCTTTAAAAGGGGGAGCTTGAAAAAATTCTGCTTTATCAAAAACTTTTAAATCTGGATACAGTAACTTTTGTTTCCAATACTGCACTTTGCGGGGGGGATTTTTTGCAGAAATTTTGATTCTCTATTTTAAATGGGTTTAAAAAACACATCCATAAGCTAATTATGGGGGACAATGTATTTGGGAAAATTTATTTCAAAACACCTTAACCCATGATCTCACCTTCACCGACACTTTCGCTTATACATAGGGAGGAAGCATTTATCTTGAACTATCTGCTGATAACTAAAGCAGCTATTCATTCATATTTAGTTCTCTTGACGTAGATCCTTTAGCCACGCAGTACGGTTCAATATCAGCATAAGGAGGATTCATTTATATATCTGGAGATAGCACCAATATTGACCTTTAAATCACAGATAGCTCAACAATTCAAACGTCATCAGTTACCGGAAGTGGAGGATTTGGATACATTTCAGCAAGTGGATCTGTTACCTTCGAAAGTATTGGCAGTACTATCAGTGACTGCGAAAGTGGATATTCAAATGATCCAAGCACAGAAGCATATATGTAGGACTTAGGTAATGACAATAATGATGGAGGATTTTTGTATATAAAGTCTACAGCGCTTTCTACTTCAGTAACAATTACATCCTCTTCGTTCACGGAAGTAAATTCTCAAGGTTCTGGAAACGGTGGTGTATTCTACATTTCAAGTTAGGGCAAAAATGTTCTGTCGATATCAAGCAACTCAAACCTATAAACTGACTCAGCTGGCTGTTCTTCTTGTGCAACTATAAGTTATGGTGGAATATTCTATATTAGAGGAAGTTAAATAGAAATAACAAGTTCAAATAGTGTCTTTGCTGCGTATAACTATATTACCCGCGGAGGATTCTTTTATCTAGAAGCAACGACCTCAGTTTAGATAACTTTCACTTCAAACGCAGGCGTGGCATTTACAAGTAGTTAAATCTAGTATAACGGTGGGTATGGTGGACTTTTCTATATCGACAGTTCCTCTTCAAATGTGTCCCTCAAAAATAATCAACTATCAGCTTTTTCTTTCTAAGAAGGAAACCTTATTTATTTGGGAGATAACTGTAAGTCCACAATAATATCATTGGAAAGTGAATAGTATTCTGATTTCTCTTAAGACGCCGGAGCACTCCTCACTACATCAAGTGGGTTAACTAGTCTTAAACTAACAATTACAACTCTATCCTTAACCAACCTAGATTTAATAACAGTTATCAAGGATGGAACAACGTTAGCAGAGAGTGGTATACCTTCTGCACGCTCCTTCCACCTCACTTGTTGTTGACATTTAATTTACAGATGCCGCAATTAACTGCCAGATGGATACCAGAGTTCTCAATACTATCAAAATTATATATTCTTCTTTCAATCCTCTTATAAAATTCAGCGATGGAGTTTCTGGCACATTTTCTGTTACAAGGAATAATATTTAGCAATGCTACTACTCTTAAAGCTATTTAGTAGTTGATGTCCTCCCTGGTTTAAAATATTCTGATAATGACTCTACTTACTATTTCTTAGGAGGAAAGTATGGTGCTTTCAGATTGAGTGGTGGCAAATTTACAATGCAAAGAGTTAACGTAGACACAGTGCTTTCTAATTATGGAGGTTTTATTAACATGCAAAAAGACGGAGGAGATTTATCCATCACAGACTCAAATTTCACCACAGGATACGCTATAAATAATGGAGGTTTCATTTATGTTTCAATCACACCAGACGCAACAAAGACAACTAACACCTTAATCACTATTTCAGGCAAAAAATAATGTATTTGGCGGGTGGAGCACTGACTGGAGGAGGCGGATTGATTTATCTTAACTATGGATTAGCTCAGCTTGTTATGACGAGCAATAGCATCTATAACATCTCAAACTCCCTTAATGGAGGAGTAATTTACAATGCGAACTCTGCTTCTATTTCACTTGTCTTGAACACCATAATCGACTGCTTGCTATCTAAATCAGACGGAGAAGGAGCAATAATTTATTCAGATAATACTACTCCCATCACACTCACTTCCAATAACTTCACCTATGTCAACTAGAGTACTTTATATTCCTCCAACTCACAAATTAGTCTCTTCAGTTATATCGGAAGATTACTATCAGGAACTAACTCCTCCCCTAAGACAGCCATGATCTACTCTCAGGCTAGTTCTCTCATTTCTTATAATAATACTTTCTCAGAGGCCTATTAAGCAAAGACAGTGCTGTCTTTAAGTTCAAAGGAGCTTCGTTTTCAGATTAAATTTCAACTTTCAAAAACTTTGGAAGAGGTACAGGAGCTGCCTTGTTTTGTATTGGTACTTGCTCGAGTGTTTCCTTCACAAGTACAACTTTCAAGAGCATCTATTCTCAAAACTCATCAGTTGTAGCTTCAACAAGTCAGTCTGTGGCTGCTACTTTCACATTCACTAACATCAAAGTTACTGACACTTTCTCTTTGAACGGAGGAGGGTTTCTAAACATCTCAACTGTGGCTGATTCAACTGGCACTTATCCCTCTGTCGTTGTTACTTTCACTGGAGCGTCATAGTTATTTCAAAGATATATTTGCAAACTTATAGGGAGGAATAGCCATATCTCAGGTCTAAACACTGAGATCTACTCAGCTTTATATTTTATGTTGATAGCTTAAATCCTGAATGTGACGAGTTGGAGAGGTGGACTTGTCCATGCTTATAAAGCTAAATCCATTACAATTAGTAATGTCTACCTATAGAATTCGACATTCAAGTCCTCCACTCAAGGAACAGGAGGAGGTCTAGTGGTGTATTCAACCTCTCTATCCACTAAAATAACAATTACTAACAACAAACTACTCTGTAATTCTACAGACTATACAATAGCAACCTTGCCTACTTCTAGTTCTACCTTGACCAGTTATAATGTTAAGAGTGCAATATATGTCATAGCTGATTCTACTTCATCCGCGGCAGACAACTTACTCACAATATACAGCAACACAATCTAAAATTGTTTTATTTCGAGGTATGGAGGAGCAGTTTATGCCTCAGGAGTAACTATAGTAGATAGTTCGAACACATACACTTATAATGCTGCTTACCAAGGCGGCACTATCTACCTGAATAATGCCATTGCAACTTTCACAAACTCAGTATTCTAGAACAGTTATGGTGTTTTTGGAGGAGTAATCTATGGAGATGGGTCTTTGACTCTGACGTTTGATGGAATAACAGCTAAAAATTCAAATAGTGAGTCGGGTACTTTCTTGTACGTGCCTACTCCAACTGCAGCAAGCACTTAAGTAGTGACTTTCTCTAACACAGTTGGTAAGTTATTTTTATAGTCTGATTAACTTAACTTTAGTGTTTACCTCTTTGTCGGCCACTGACTCTGGTGGTGCTTTTTATATTAGTTCCTAATATCTGACATTATCCATGCTCAACAAGATGTAGCTAACTAATGTAGCTGCAGGCAAAAACGGAGGAGTATTTTATTTGGGAAATGCAGCTTAGATATCTATAACTAACCCTGAGAGCACATTCTACTCCATTTCAAGTGGATAGTCGGGTTCTTTCATATATCAATCTTCAATACAACAATAACATGGCTATAACTTTATAATCAAAAACTTATTTAAAAGAAGTCAAATGTCTTACTACAACTTATTCATAATTAGCTGTCTCCACATTTTCAGCTGCATCCCAAACTTTAACTTGTTCTAATTATGGAGCAATTTATCTAAATACAGCCTTGATTAGCGCTGTACTCACAAACGTCACTATATAAAACTGTAATTTCGGAAAATCTTGGGGGTGTTTAACTCTAGAATGGTTCTCTTTCTGTTACTGAATCAAAGTTTTTACAAAACTCAGGATTATATGGTGGAGCTATACTATGCTCTTCTTGCAGCCTCATAATTAACTAAATAGTCTTTGAAGATAATAAAATTCATATTTCATGATGAATTATTTGTAAGCCCAAATATTGCTTAATCCTTTAGTTTGAATAGATGACTTTATGGAACTAATACGGTTATTACAAGCATTTGGTTTATTTAGAAGGAGGCTCCTTAGAGTGAAAGTTTTATAAATTGATAATAAATTAAATGATTGAAAAGATCTGGTGCATTTTACATTAAAGACCTAAACCTCAAACTGTAAGTGAACAAAGCAGTAGTTTAAACTGCTACCTGCTTTAGTGGTTGCTTTATATCGGCTACTAATTTCAACAGTATTGATATCCAAGCAAGTTAGTTCTCAGACATTAATGTTTTATTAAACATTTAAGCATCTTCTGAAGGCTCTCTCCTCTCTTTGACGGGTAGTTCAGCCGCATACATATCCACTGTTTCATTAACTTCAAACTAAATTACATGCAAGACAACTTCATTCCTTATTCCTTCAATGTCAATGACCAATGCTCCATTAAATGCAGGAGCTATCAAAATGACTGATGTATAAGATTACACTTCCACTTCAAATAACTTTAGCAAATGTATCAACTCTCAAAATGGAGGAGTATACTATTTGTTATAGAAATCTAAAAGTATTACATTTAAGAATGGTTAATATATTATATTGATATCTAAAAACAGAAAGTTCAAGGATGGATTATATTTTCCAAAAATAGTGTTTAAAGATATCAAAATAAGTATTTAAAATATTTGTAATCACTTTGGAAAACAGTGTGGCTGATTATGGGTTAGTATTTTACTTTCAAGACTAGTTTTAATTGGATGTAAATACTCTTAAAATTACCGATAGCTAAAGTTACTTCAGCTGCCTGCTCGGGAGTGTAGTCAAATCTGATTCATCATCGAGTGTTTCATCTTCAAATGCACTTTCTACTATATAAATGAAAACCCTCAATATAACTACCAACTAAATTGGAACAATAAGCAACATGAACAATGGGGGCTTCATTTCTATTGACAGTGACTTCGTTAATTCTTTGTTCTTTACAGACATCAATGTAAAGTCTAATACTTTTAATGGAATTAAGAATGGAGGATTTTTAAGTATTGAAAATTTCTAACTTGATGGGAAAGTCATCTTTAATGATAGCACTGACGATAATTCATTCTAAGACTTGTATACTAACACTTTTGGGCAGTTTCTGTATGCTAGTCTTAATCGCATTAACCTCACAATCAATGCAACAAGCATTATTTGCGATGCAACTAATCCAATGGAAGGTGGTGGAGCCATATATTTTGAATCCACATCAACTGATGTTGGATACTTTTAATCAACATCTATGAGCATTTCTAACTGTTAAACCAATAGTACAGGAGGAGCAATTTCTTTGATAAATATCAAAGCTACTATTAAAGATAATAGTTACACTTATAGCGCTGCTACTGGTCTCGGAGGAGGAGCCATTTATTGCTCTGCATGCAATCTTACCTTCTTTATTTTTATTTTTCACAGATGGCTACTTACATTAAACTAAATCTAATCATAATTTACATTTATTATTATTATTTGTAATTCTAAAGTAACTATGCGGACTCAGCTGGCGGTGGCATCAGTATCACTAACACTGACACAACTAAATCTGAAAGCTCTAAACTTACTTTGACTTCTTGCACTATTTACTTCCATGGAAGTAAAGTCCAAGGTGGATTTTTGAGCATTAACAGTTAATTGTCTAATACTGTAATAAAGAGCTGCGGGATAAGTTATAGTTATTCGTAAGATTCTTCAACAAAAGCTGTTGGAGGGACTATCTGTGCTTAGGAATTTTAATCTTTGGAGATATCATCAACAGCTGTTACAAATACTTTCGCAAATCAAGGAGCATTTATGTCGCTCTCATCTATTTTAGGAATAGGAAAGGTTGTTATCTACAATTTAGATCTTTCTTGCAACTCTTCATTAGTAATTAATGATGTCTATAGTGCTCTGAATTCATCTACTACCACTTATTATCAGTCTACTGCTATTTATCTTTACAACCTACTTTCAGCCTCATCTTCTACTAGCACCTATACAAAATGTGGTTTTGGATAATAAGGAGGAGTATTCTAAATTGATACAGTCAAATAATTTAGTGATTCTAACTCAAAATTCACTTACAATGGAGCAATTGATGGAGGAGTGATATCATTGGCAGATTAGACAACAAAAGCATACTTCTCGAATACTGTGTTTGAGTATAATTATGCTCACAGAGGAGGTGTAATTTATCTTGAGGAAAAGTCATATGCTAAGTTTTCAGCAGTTACCATGTAGTATAATTAGGGATTCTCATCTGCTGGAGCTATATATGTTGCAACTGAAGCCTATTTTGACTTACTTAGTAGTGATGTTCTTTATAACAAAGCTAATACATCATCATTTTTAGAGGTTCTTCAATCATCCACCTCAAATAATATAACTATTTACAATACATTAGTTCAAGGTAATTCAGCAACCAAGAATACTATTTCTTTGATGTACTCGCTAATTATAATAACTTCAAGTACTTTCTCTGCTAATTTGGCTACAACAAGAACAAAGAATATTTTTGCTGGTTTCTCGGATGTTTATATATATAGCAGTATTTTCAAAGATGTAATTTATAGTAGCTAATTAGAGAGAGTGGAAAAAGAAACTACTTTAGGAGCATTCTTATTCATATCTTTCGATACCAAGCTTTATGTTTCTAAGTGCTCATTCTACAATGGGTGTGCAGAAAATGGAGGAGCTATCTATCTCAGTGGCAAATCTGATGTTGAAATTCTTAACTCAGTTTTTAAGAGTAACTATGCTAAAACATAAGGAGGAGCAATATATGCTGAGGATTATAATAGTTTTAGGGTAGCTCAAACTTCGTCCTTTATAAATAACATAGCTACCACAGTCAGTGGAGGAGACGACTTGTTTATGTCAAATAGTGATGCTTACTTAGAGTTAGACCAAGTAACGATCTCAAATCCACTTGCATCAACTTCAATATACGCTAACTCAATATCTCTCAATATCTCTAGATGTACCTTCTCAAATGTAGGCAATAACAAGAAAGCAACTTCTAAGTTTGGAGCAGCTTTTCAATGCATAAGTTGTGATTCTATCTTAGTAAAGTACAGTAAGTTTAGTAATTGCAAAAGCTAAAAAGGAGGGTGCATTTACTTATCTCTGTCTAATTCTGACAAGGATTCCACAACAGGATTTAAGTATCTTATCTATAATTCTACATTCTTCAATTCAACAGCATATCAGGGAGGCGCAATTTATCTAAACAACATCTAGAGTTTGAATGTGTCACAAACAATATTCTTGAATAACTCTGCTAAGAACTCAAGTGATGGATTGACATATGGAATTGGAGGATCTATTTATTATACTTGCGATGAGTCAGACCTTAACTGCAAGCTAAATCTCTATGGAGTAAATAATTTCACGTATGGTTATGCTGCAGTGAAAGGAGGAGCAATATATTGGGATGTTTTAGAACCTGTTTATTCATCTACACTAAACTTCACTTCGAATACAGCTTATCTTTATGGAAATGATAAGGCATGCTTTGCCTAAAAGCTTGCTCAAATCACTCAGGCGCAATACGAGAGTCATCTATATTAATTGGGCCTTATTGATCAGGATTAATTGACAACTACTAGAAGAAGAGCCTTAGAATCATCCTTAAAAACGAGTGAGACACTCACCAATGCTCAAAGTGGTGGAGAAATACCAGTGACTTATTTAGCCCATGTAGATCAATATGATTAGATTGTTGGAGATGACTTTACTTCAAAAGTTAGAGTTTAAGTAGATAATATTTAAATATATTGGAATATAGATGCTTCTTATTCAGTGAATTCAAGTGCAAAATATTCAGCTCTTATCCAAGGAACTTCCTCATTCACATCCGATGCTGGTGTAGTATAAATCAGTGGAGTTTCGTTCGCTGCATCTCCTGGTTTTACGTACAGAATATCTTACACTACAGATGGAATAGATCAAAGCAAGCCAGCAAACATTGCATACATGAAAGAAAACAATATTGTAGATTCTATAGACTTCAAACAGACTATCCAACTCAGAACATGCATTGCTGGAGAATACTTTACTTCAGCTGGAGAGTGCTTTACTTGTCCCAAGGGAACTAGCTACTCTATTGATGTAATGACTGAACCTGGTGACTGCTCTACTTGTCCCCCCTACTGAAGCAGTCTGCTATGGCGGCTCAAACATAGGACCACTTCCAGGATACTGGAGAAAAAATAACAAAACTAGTACCTTTATATAATGTCTTTACACTCCAGCTTGTCTGGGAATGGTATCCCCAGATTATAATCCCATGGGTTCATGCTATACAGGTTATCAAGGTATCCTTTGTGCTGACTGCTAGCCTGGCTATTCTAGAACAGGGAGCTACGAGTGCTCTCTTTGCCCAGAAACTTTTTTTTGTTAATTTTTGAATGTTGAGACTTGGAGCTATCTTAATCTTTGCTATATGCTTAGTTGTATTTCTTATTAGGTCTACTTTATCAGGTGCAAAAAACAAAACCAATGTCACTAACATTTACACCAAGATCTATTTTTGTTTTTGACATACCACATTCAGTTAATTGTGTTGACAGCTTCTTTCAAGTTTGATTGGCCTGATTAGGTGGAAAGTTTCTTCAACACTGCCACTCCTGTTGCCTCAGCAACCACATAAATTGTATCAGTGGATTGTTTCCTAAAAGGGTCGGTGGCAGTAAGTGATGTGTCAAGTACCACTGCCTCTTCAGATAACTCTTACAGCAGAACATTTTACTATAAATTAGTGATGCTGGGTTTATTTCCATTTGTCACAGCCGCAGCTTCAATTTTATTCTGGACTCTCTACTAAAAATGCTTTATTTTATGCAAAGGTGTTGAAAAAGCTGGAAATGTGCAAGCAAAAGCGATGTCAACTCTTATTATCATTCTGTTTCTCATTCATCCCGGTCAGCAGTAAAATTTATTGTGTCCTTCATGTTTTTCAACTTCAAATGCTACAATATTGATGGAGAGTCAAGAGTGCAAGATGACTTGCAGATAGTTTGTGGATCAACTGCTTATAATGTCTACTCATATTTCGTTGCCATTCCCTCTTTAGTAGTTTGGGGCTTTGGAATTCCAATGTTTGGATATCTTATGCTTAGAGGAGTTAAAGACAAGCTTGAGAAATTAGAAACTAGAGAAAAATTCGGTTTTTTATATAGAGGATACAGAAAAGCATTCTATTTCTGGGAGGTAATAATAATGTATAGAAAAATAGCAGTGATCTTTATTTCAGTGTTCCTGAGTACTTACGGAGTAATATCCTAAGCTCTTGTTGTGTTTATCTTGCTGATTGCATTCCTATTCTACAACATGAAGAGAGAACCATTCCAAACTGTTGCTCTCAACGATCTTGAAACACTTTCACTGTTAACATCCATGATAACTATATACTGTGGCCTCTTTTTCGCTTCTAGCATAGATTAATCGTACATTAAACTAAACCATTTAATCTGCAATATTAATTTGAGATATAATATGTTTTTATTTCTCTGTAATTATGGGGCAAACATAGTATTCTTTTCATACTTTGGATATAAGATGTATTAAGAGGTTAAGCAAAAACTGCTGTAGTCTCAACCAAGGGCATATATGTATATTTGCTTATGTGGAGATGAGAACAGACTAAAGATGGAGTAGTTTTAACGCAAGCTTGCAGAAGAGAATGACTTCCTTCGTGAGGAATATTTCAAAAGTAATTTTCTCATCCGTTAACTTGTTATAGTGATTGATAAGATAAAGGAGTGCTACTACTAAGGTGAGCTCATTCTAAATCCTAATAATCTAGAAAAGCTCATGATATTCCTTGACCCTAACAAAATTACTGCCTTGGCTTCTTACGATAAAAAACTTGATGAAGACGTTAACAAATTAGAGGGCAAAAGAAAGAACAGACTTAATTTTAATCTCAAATATCAAAACAAATTGAGATAGGACTAGATCAAACTCAAAACAGATCTCAAAAAAAGAAATAAGATGGTCAAGCTATAGCCTTCCACAGCAAAAGGCAAGTTAGGAGGGAGAAGCAAGCGGAGTGCTGACAAGATAATTTCTCATGATGAAGATGCTGATATTGGATTCTCAGAAACTGATGAGTCAGGAATCCACAAGTATACAAACTCTGAAGACAGAGAAGATTATCCAAGAACATTCAATACTAAATCAGATAGCGCAAGATATA
Organism: Tetmemena sp. SeJ-2015; assembly: GCA_027382625.1. Taxonomy (NCBI): domain Eukaryota; phylum Ciliophora; class Spirotrichea; order Sporadotrichida; family Oxytrichidae; genus Tetmemena; species Tetmemena sp. SeJ-2015. The sequence goes on from JAJKFJ010021439.1 coordinate 11,701, forward strand.
GTACATACCGTCTAATTTTAAACATTCCAAATAATGAAAGAATGATCAATATAAATATAAGTTAGCTCGAGAATGATTTTTCTCTTGAGAATTTCCATAATCCTCAAAGCAGCACTAATTTAGCAACCTAGCGTTTAAATAATTAGAAGGCAAGCAAAAGGATGATGAAGATCTTTCCAGAGGAAGAATTAATGAGAATATCTTAAATCAATCACAAGTTTTATTTATAGCTTACAAACTCATCTTCCGGTGGAAAGAATGGCGAGGACTCAAATTACAGTGGGGATAATGGAAAACCGCATAGTCTAGAATCCAATGAACTCATAAATCTGCAAATATAGAGACAAAAGACGTAGTCTATTGCTAAACATAATTTTTCTTTGGAGTAAACGAGGGCAAATCATCAGTTGACTATGAATGATGACTCAGTAGTGAATTTTGAGGAAACAGTAGAAAACAGATAAGACACTACTACTAGAAAAAAAGAGTCAACTTAAATTAAGTCTAAAAGAGTTGTGGATGATGATGATGATAGCTTCCACAGTTAATTATAAAATGAAGAAAGAGAAGAATAACACAAGATGCTTGCAGAGGAATTCAATCGGAAAATTTGGGAAATATAAAATTCATAACTTTGATTGTAGGTAAAAGTTCTTTAACAATCCAGTACACTTTAAATAAAATTTTAAAAACTAAATAAGATCATATCAAAAGAAATGCTAAACAATAAATTGAATAAAACGATTTGATGAGAATATGAACTAAATTAAGATTGAGTAGCATGAGCAAGCAATAGACATGTTTAATAACGGACAAATTATCTTTTTAAAGCTTAGCGACTTAAGGAGTCAACAGGAATAACTAAATATACAGTATTAGAGATAAAGGCCGAAAACACAAAGTAAAATAACTAATACAACAATAAAAATCAAGGGTCGTCGATCTAAGAATTCATGATGATGCTTTAGAAATAGATGATGACATCCATTATTAAGCTGATTCATCAAAGCCATAAAATATTACAGAACAGCAAAATTAAAATGAATAGTTGCAGGAGGCTGAAGATATGGATTAAAACCAACCTAAATAATATAGCACTTCAAGATTCTTAAATAAACCGGAAATTT